>JASANA010009794.1:0-20212 GCA_030248095.1 Ptycholaimellus sp. GST1_10 | reverse complement strand
TGCGAGGGCCGCCAAGGCCGCCAAGGACGACGCGCAGGCCGCAGCCGCCCAGCGGAGACCGCCACCGCCTCTGGAGATACCAGTCACCCCGGAGAAGGCCGTCAAGAGCTCTCCTACATTGCCCGGTTCAAGCACCGGCTTCGCGACACCGACAGACCGGACACCCACGCCAAGAAGACAGCGCGTAGACAGTGGACCGCCGGTGGCTCCCTCTGCCACGGCCGTCCTCCCGCCTCCAAGCCGGGCTCCTTCACCGCTCCCGCGAGCAAGAGCCAGTCTTCGAGACCCCTCTCTCCTGCGGCCACCTAACCGCCTAGACCCCTCCTGATCCCCCGCCTGCTCCGCCGCTTCGTCTACGCCGTCTCGCTCGCCCTGCTCCGTCCTCGCCCCTGCTCCTGCCTCTTTGCCTTCCCCCTTGTGATGCATTTCTGGTGATCCTGGTGATACAGCTTCCGTACATGCATCAACTTCTAGGGCTCTTAGGGGTAGTAGAACTTCCGCGCCTTCCTTGTAAGTTCTTAGGGGAGGTGTGAGGCACATGACTCTCGTCTGGAGCGCAGCCATAACAAGGCTGCACTTGTGCCTTGCTTCTCTGCCTGAGATCACTCTCTACTCTTGCTTCCTCTTGGTAAACGCTGCTCCCTGCCCTTGTAACCGCACTACAGATCTTACAATATTCTTTTTTTCCATTTTGCCAAATCAACAAATTGACATCAAGTTGTGGCCCAATGTGAGTTATACAAAAGAATCCGCATGTAATACAAAAGAAAGGAAATGAACAAACTTTGCGTTGAAGTAAAGAGGCAATGCCTGGAGCAGGGATGTTTCATAGAGCCTACAAATACATCAAAGAATATGTTCTCCGGAATCATCTTTCTGCACCTATGTGAGGCCCATTCTCAAGTACACTTCTCCTGCCGGGAACTCTCTGAGCAAGGCTGATTCACTCTGAATCGAGGGTGTCCAGAAGAATTTTACTCACTATATTTTTTGCAGATGTCACATTTGAAACTATGGCCTTGGCTACTTTTTCCGCCTAAGCTCACTTGGACTTGAGTCACTTGAGGAACGCAGGTTCTATGCCCTTTTACACTGTGTGTACCATGGAAAGCAGCTTTGTCCAGGCCTAGTGAAGCATAAAGTCAGTGTCCGCCAGCTCATGCATAACTGCTGCCTCTTTGTGGACCAAAGGTTGCCCAGGATGCTGGCCCAGAGCTGGCCCCATAGGGTGGCCCTAAATTCAAATGAGGCTGTGCCTATGCTAGCGCAAGTCATTGGCATAGTCTGGTATACATTGATCTATGAGCTACATTAGATTAGGCTACATTAGAAGTTAGCTTCAATGTTTGTATAAACATGCAGCAAAGAGAGTATTCAAATTAGGAAATCCGCACAAATAAAATATATCTGTCTATCAGATCTGTCTATCCATGCCTTAAATTTCTTGACAGTCAGAAAAGAGAACACAAGTCAAAATTGAAGTGTATGTAGTGGCGAATGAAATAACAGATCATTTAGCTGGCCAAACACCTTAAACAACATCGTCTGTGTCAGCGTTGCTCTTCTGCAACACACACTGGGCATGAGTAAGCTAAGGCCAACTTAGACGAATTGTATCTTTCCACTAAAAGTCAAGACATCATACTAATTTTCTCAGTCCCAGCATGAGTTAAGCATTTACATTTGAGTTAAGCAAGCAGCACCCTCTCTTCAATACAGGAGCATCTGAATGGGCAGCCAGTTGGCCCAGCTTGCTCCTGTGTATAAGAGGGGTGCTGGGCATCCTCAAGTGTCTGCTAGACTAATTTTTTGTGGAAATATTAATAAAAGTTCCAAATTGTATGCTTCCACTGGTATGATATGCTCAGAGCCATTTGTTACTATATTACAGGCCAGTTAAGTGAACAATGCCTGTTAGATGAACAACCATGTAGTGACAAACTATATGCAATGTCTAACTTTGAGGAGGCAATAGTGTGGGCCTTGAACCTGGGCTCAATTCTTGTTGGGCATAAACAGTGTCAGCATGCCTCCATTTTGGCTTTCAGCACCCCACAACCACCACCACTGGCAGCCAGCAGATTAGCCTTCTGTTGTCTGCAAGACAGGCTTTCAAAGAAGAATTCAATTTGCAAGTCCAGCATACTTGTAATAGGATTCTGCCCATTTGTTCCCAATGGCGTCCACATCATTGGCTATCTGAGAAAAGAAAGAGAAAAGGGGAGAAAAGAGCTTATATTTGGTTTTAAAAATGGTACCAGATATTAAGCTTCCTAGTTGAAGTTGATATTTGCCTTTGTGCTAGAATGAATATTTATAATTCAGCTTTGATAGGCCAGTAATGTCTCACACTGATTACTGGTTAAGAAGAAGCAGGTGTTTTTGCATGTTGTGTGAAAGATCAGACCTATCTGTGGAAAATATGAACATCTTATAAATGTATGCTGGATTCTCACACATACAATCAGAAAAGAAAAAGTCTAAACAGAGAAAAAGTCTAATAGTCAGAAATGCAGATTGCAGAAAAGAAAAACACCACTCAAAATGCACTCTGCTTCAATGGATTGCCTGATGTTTCATAGAGCCTACAAATGAAGCTGGCTTTACCCAACTAGTAATAGCTTAGGATAAGCCAAACTTGACTAAAACTTGACTTATCAAGCTTCTGAATGATGGTGCCCAAGTCATGACAGAGCAGGGCATGGACAAGAAAGCTGGTGCAAACAAAGAGGAGGCTGGTGAAGGCGATGAGGAGGATGGTGCAAACAACAAGGAGGATGGTGCAGATGATGTATTTGTTAACATTGTCACACCAGACCCAAGCACTGCAAAAAATATAAAATCCCGCCGGGTTAAGCTGGTAACATTGAATGGCCTAACATAGTCTTAGCCAACTGAATGTCAGGTTGAAGATGGTCGATATGAGCAAAGAAGATGCCATTGGAGATGTTCCTTCCTCCGTCACTTGCAAATCAGCCAGAAAAGCCCAACGCCCAGCATCTCCCAAAGTTTGTAGGATAACAAATTTATAACCTATTTATGACCAAATTGATAAAAACAAAAGGTGTCCACCAAGCACTTCAATGCCTTGTCAAAGCTCACAGCGTCCAGCGGCCAACACTCTTTGTCTCCCAAGGTCCCTTATAATTGAGTATGGCAGCTTTAGTCTATCTAGGGCTGGATTTTAGAAGCGGAATACTGCAACTTAGCCCATCAACCCCTTCTCCACCAAGTCTTCGAGCAGTCAGGCTTGCGCAGTCACTTACAATTGATTAAGGTATTCTTTGCCTATCTAATGATAGATTTTAGATGCAGAAAGCTGCTGCTCCCAACAGCGCCTCCTCCACCCAGCCTTCAAGCAGCCAGACCCGCTCGGTCACTTGCAATTCTAATGTGTAGATCTGGGTCCTGGTTGAAATGAAAGAATGAGTGTGAGTAAGTATTAGTCTAGATTGACCTAATCATTAATGAGCCAGAATCTTGGATTATGTGTCTCTTTTAAAGACAATGTATAAGAGTTTGAGTGCAAGCCTTAGTGTTGCTAAAGCTAAGCACCTGAATTAGCTGGGACACTGCTGACTGAAGAAAGGTCATCCAATCACATTTGGATAAACCAACTGCTTTATGCATTGCAGGCAGATGGGGGTGAGAAAGAGGGTGAGCCATGGCTGGGAGGTTAAAATGAAGGAGGATTAAAAATTGCCCAAGTTCCAGCTCTTATGTGCCTGCTATAAAACTCGGAGAGACTGAGTGAGAACTCTACTAGGCCAAATATTATTCTATATGTAGCATTGACAGTAATAAGGCAGCCGTAACCTATCTAAGGCTAAGTTTAAGCAGCGGAATGTGATGGCCAAGCCCTCTGTCAACGCCTCCTCTACAAAGCCTGCTAGCCGCCAGGCTTGCACAGTCACTTACAATTGATTAAGGCAGAATTAACCTATCTACGGCTAGATTTTAGCAGCTGAAGGTGACAGCCAAGTCCTCCAACGCAACCAAATCCCATCTCTACAAAACTGCCTCCAATTCTGAGGTACCCATTTTGCTTTTGTGCTCAGCCTAAGTCTAAAGTCTGCCTTACTAAGCCCAACATGCATTGAAGGAGGTAGGTGAGGAAGCAGGAGACCTTGTGGTGGAATCTGGGATGAGTAAAGCAAAAAAGGAATTAGGTGGTGCCATCACCACCCACACCATCATTGTCAGCAATTCTGACCCTGTCCAGGTTTTCACAAATCAAATGACAAACATTTATTTGAACATAGGCAATAGAACTAGTGAAAGTCTAAATTACATTAACTAAGTCCATCATGCTTTTTAGGAGTGGGAAGAAGGATCTGTGAAGGAAGCCAACAAAGCTGGTGAGACGAGTCAGAATGATGGTGTTTTTGACATCCTCTGCACTGACCAGGTTTTCATCATAACCAAGCATGATAACAGCAATTCTGACACTGACCAGGATTCCACAAATCAAATGACAAACACTTATTCTAACATAAGCAATATAACTGCACCACATCTATTGATAACATAACTTACTTTAGCAAAGTCCCTCATGCATTGGAGTTGGGTGAGCATCATGGATTGGAGGAGGTTGGTGGATATGCTGGAGACCATGTGTGGAAATCAGAGCTCAATCAGGCAACAAAGGAATTAGCCACCCACCACATTGCCATAGCCAGCATTGTCAACCATAACCCTTACCCATACCAGGTTGAACTAAGACCCTCATGTATTGGAGGAGGGTGAGCAATGTGAAAACAATGTTATGCGTATTCAACTCATGCTGCATGGGGAAGATGGTCATGTTGCCACCCACTCCATCCATGCTGCTCTACACCAATGGCCCCCAAATCCAAATTTTCCACACTTGGCCTCAGTACATGTAACTATCCATTTAATGGACTAAGGAAGCCTAAGCGTAAAACTTGGCATACATTGAAGATGGATAATGCTGGGTCAGTCAATGGCTGTGCAGCACCCAAAAGCCAAGAGAAGGAGCAACACTAACAGAATCTTACTCTCCAAGTGAAACCATTCCATTCCTCAGTCACCTAAAGTCTTATTAATTTGATGAAGTGTGTCTGCTTGTTTCTGTATGCCATGCCTAGATCTCTTCTCTCTGCCTCTCCCTCCTTTTTGTCCTCAACAGAATCCCTCCCAGCACCAACCTCCCCATCCTGGCTCCATTCCCTCCCTCCTGGACAAGAACTGTTTGATGCATTTTCTACGTGAAATAAATGTAAAAATAATAGACATCAGGCTTTTGCAATTGAATTACAGAATTAACAATTTAATTTAATTGATGGCAGTGTCCACTAGCCTTACTTAAAGGCACAGTGCCAAAAAATGCACCTCCTCCGATTGAGCTAATATTTTTTTCCTAGTTAGGAGACACCAAAGTAAGGTGGCCCGCTTGAGCCGTTTTTTCACTTTTGTTGAAAATTTTTGAGAAAAAAATTCTCAGTTTTACACGTTGTAGCATAGGGAAAAGTGTAAAAAAATTCATTAAAAAATCAGGGAAGTCTTCTCCCATTTTGCCCCATCATCAGCGGGTACATATAGCTAAAAGCAAAATATTTAGCCAAAAAAATTAATCAAAATCGATCCGCTGTGTTCCGCGCAGCCCAAAAACTGGCAAAAATGGTCATTTTTGGACATTTTTGGAGGTTTTTGCCTTGTTTCCATGATTTTAAAATTTTTTACCCGATTTTTGTAATCTACGCCCCAAAATGGACCCATAGTCATAATAAAATGTCTATATTATTAAAAAAAAATTTCATGTTTTTTATCCCACTATAGAGTGCCCAAAATTTATTAAAAATTTTTTTTCAATAATACAGACATTTTATTATGATTATGAGTCAATTTTGGGGTGTAGATTACAAAAATCGGGTTCTCCTATGCGTAAAAAATTTTAAAATCATGGAAACAAGGCAAAAACCTCCAAAAATGTCCAAAAATAACCATTTTTGCCAGTTTTTGGGCTGCGCGAAACACAGCGGGTAGATTTGATTATCTTTTTTGGCTAAATATTTTGCTTTTAGCTATATGTAGCCGCTGATGATGGGGCAAAATGGGAGAAGACTTCCCTGATTTTTAATGAGTTTTTTTACACTTTTCCCTATGCTACAACGTGTAAAACTTTGAGAATTTTTTTCTCAAAAAATTTCAACAAAAGTGAAAAAACGGCTCAAGCGGGCCACCTTACTTTGGTGTCTCCTAACTAGGAAAAAAATATTAGCTCAATCGGAGGAGGTGCATTTTTTGGCACTGTGCCTTTAACCTTAGCCTCTAAATGCCTTAGCTGGTAACCAGATTTTATTATAACCAATTTCACCAGAAGTCAGATTTTAACGCATTTTCAGGAATTCATGAATGAAGCAGGAATGGATAACTTTAAGTTTTGTGAAATTCTTGTCATGTTTCACCTCGACTACTAGATCCCTCCTTTTAGTCAAATGCTCAATTGTGATGTTTGAGTTGGAGGTGTTTCACATTTTCAGAAGATTGTAATTAGAAATATGAATAGGAGAATTGAACCAAAAATTGTGGAAGCTTCAAGGATGTAAAATAGAGAGGGACTTGCAGATATTTGAAGCTTTTGCATAGTCACAGAGTAGGAATCTCTTGGAGGAAATTGGCTAGCTTCTGTTCCAGGAGCTTCTTTCTGTTTTCTAGGCATTTCTCTTCTCCACCAAAGTCAATGTAAAGCTGAGAAGTGGAGAAGTAAAAGCTTCTTTGGGCCATATGGCAGATGCACACAAGGCTCAGCACGCAGTCAAGAGAAAGACATGCATTCTGCATTTTGAGATAACACAGCTGAGGGAACCTTTGAAGGAGAGCGCAGAGCTGTCCCTCATCCTCCTGCTCCATGGGAGCCCTGAGTTTCAGATGTTGAAGAGTGGTTGGCAGGCAAAGGATAGGCAGTTGCTGCAGGTGCTTCTTTGCATCAATCGTGAGTTTGATTAGCTGGGAAGATTCCTGTAGTGAGGGCATCAGTTCCTCCAGCAAGATGTCATCAACATCGAGGTCCTGCAGGCAAGGTACAAGGCTGGGTAGCCAAGACAGCTGCTTCAAGGTTAAACTCACTTCTAGGTCACTCTGGTTGTAGGTTTTAGCGGTTGTCCACAAGTTGAAGGAGATGGCCAAGGGCGCCTTTTTTGTAGTGAAGTGTGCACAATGCTACATCATCATATACATCGCTGTTGTGGTGGGAGAGCATAAAGTTCATGGTGGATTCAAAGATCAGGTGCATGACTTGGACGCGGAAGTGGTGCTGCACAAGGCTGGCGAGTGTCTGGCAGGTGAGTCGAAGTATGTCCCAGTCCATGATGTCCAGGGAGTCCATGACTGCTGCAGCCACATGAGCCACCGCTTCCAGTAGCTTCAGCAGCGCATTGCATCTATTGGCTTCGGCTGCCGATTTCTGTCAGCAGTGGAAATTGCATTAGCTTGACCTTAAACTAAGCCATGCCAACCGTTTCATCCAATGAAATTCAGGCTGCATTTCACTTGTGTTCTTGACTGCTGAAGCTGAGCATGGCCATTCATAGACACCGATTGCTGAGCAGTTCACTCATAGCCATTCAAAGAGTGTAGATTACCTCTTGAGCTTCCTTTAGCAAGAGTGAGAATGAGCTCAACAGCTGGACAATGATAGATATGTGGACTTTAGATCATTCTAGAATTTAAGACTGATTATATGATTGCTGATGATGATTGTCATAAATGTGTTTTTAATCCATTCAAATGGCAAAAACAAGCACAGTAAACTTATTGGGCAGGTGCGAATGGAGCTTTAGCAGAGTGTCAGCGCCCAGCCCCTCTTTTTGGTTAATGCTTTTGCAGTCATGGGCAAAGGTTGTTCAGCATATTATTCCATGTCATCACAATGATAAGAAATGAAATATGTCTAATGAATCATGACTCCTGTACCAGATGAATGTATCAAAACGCGTGTGTTCTTGGTGATATGATACTGAATGATTAATCAGATAATCTGAAAAAAATTGTTAGTGTTCTTGACTGTCAGTTTTTTTCAATTCGACAATTCAGGCAAAAAGCTCTTAAACAAGTATATGGCGCAGAGCGCAATAGGTGACCGCGGAGCTAAACACCTCACAAGTCTTAACTTTTACGAGTTTTACCCAAAGAAGGGATGTTTAAAAAGGTTGGGGACCAAATCCAGAACGTTGCAGAATTTTATTACCTTTCAAGTAAAAAAAAGTTTGTCACAAACCGTTGAAAATTCGCCATTTCTCAACATACCCCATTTTTCAACCTTTCTACTCAAAAAAGTAATGTTTCAAATGCTCCGGGACTTGTTCCACCCCTCCAGATCTTCTTCAAATTTTATTACCTTTCAGCAAAAAAAAAGTTTTTTCCAATCCGTTGAGAATTCGCCATTTCTCAACAAACCCCATTTTTAAACCTTGCTACCCAAAAAAGTAATGTTTCAAATGCTCCGGGACTTGTTCCACCACTCCAGATCTTCTTAAAATGTTATTACCTTTCAGCAAAAAAAAAGTTTGTTCCAATCCGTTGAGAATTCGCCATTTCTCAACATTCCCCATTTTTCAACCTTTCTACCCAAAAAAGTAATGTTTCAAATGCTCCGGAACTTGTTCCACCCCTCCAGATTTTCTTAAAATTTTATTACCTTTCAGCAAAAAAAAAGTTTGTCCCAATCCGTTGAGAATTCGCCATTTCTCAACATACCCCATTTTTTAACCTTTCTACCCAAAAAAGTAATGTTTCCAATGCTCATATTCCGTGTTTACCCCTCCAGATCTTCCTAAAATAGCATTACCTTTCAGGAAAAAAAAAGTTTGTCCCAATCCGTTGAGAATTCGCCCGTGGACAGCATTTCCAGATATCGAATAAATGTTAGCGCGTAAGCCATCACAAGCAAGTGCAGCACAATAACTAATTAACTAAAGCTCACATAATACTTTCAAATTGTGAGTCAATAAAAATGGCACGTTTTGTATCAGCATAAAGCAATGTAAAAATTTATCAAAGCTTATTGAAAAGTTTAATTATATTCGAAAATTTATCATGTTGAAAAGGAAAATGTAAACATAACAATGTCAAATAATTCAAGTTACAAATGTTAAGCAGGAATAGGGCAGTTTTCAATAGAGGCATGGCTTATAACAGTAGGTTCTGTGATTTCATAGTCTGTCGTGTACAAATGATCCTGTAATTTCTAGGGCCATATATTTAGTCAGAAGAGCGTTATTGTGTTTTGTAATGCTGGGAGAAAGTTCATCAGAAGGAATCATTGTAGGGCCAACATCATTATTTGTCTCACTTTTTGTAGTATTAATGGTTGCAATGATTGCATCTGGTACACCATGGCGAGTTGCAATAGGAGGTATAGCTGCTCTAGCATTAGCACGAACATTATTTGAAGCCTCTGAAATTCTTGAAATAGCGCCTGTGCTTCACCAAATGAAATCTTTGTTGGAAGGCCTCGCTGCCGAAGAAGTCGATCCTGCATATCTGCAATTGGTCCAGTTTCTGGCAAGTAACGTCCTCGCCCATCTCGTCTTCGTTTTCGTGCTGCTAATTGGCGTCTTGAATACTGTCCACCCGGTCCTCGTCTTTCATTCGGATCCCGTCTCCGCCAAGAGGGCGATATCGAATATGCTCCTACCCAGTCCATATTATTGTGATTTTATCCTTAGAAATAAATTTTTGTCTTCTGGAGGGCTACTTGCTAATATTTTTCACTTCTTAAATTTTTGGTGTTTTATAACAGTATGTAACATATTTAAATATGCATTATATTATCGTATTGCAGGTTTAATTAAAGTATGAAAGGTATTTTGTAAAAATTGACACAACAAATTGATTTCAGTTTGACTCAAAGTAAGAGAAGATTTAAACATTGAGAATGAATCATTAGTTGTTAATATGGAGGAAAGACTTCGTTAATCAATGAATGACTCATCCGGATAGAATTGGAAAATGTGCGCGCGGTGCTCAAGATAGCGCGAAGAGCTTGATCATTCACTACTGTTGATTGATGCTATTAGCATGCGTGAAAGGGTGTCACTCAAGAGGGAAAAGTCTGGTTTCTCGACAATTTTCAAAAGTAAGCACAGCTTTAGAACCGGTATATATGACTTGTGAATCAAAAAACCAGTCTTCTGTTCAATTCTCAAGAACCCAAAAAAGTAATGTTTCAGTGTCGAAATTCCGGGTATACCCCTCCACATCTTCCTAAATAATAGTAGCTTTCAATAAAAAAGGTGTGTAGTTTTGTTGAGAATCCACCCGTTCCCAGCATTTCCAGACATATATATACATGAGGACAAAACTTTAGTAACCTCTATACACCGCGGAGCGGCCCTTTGGGCTGCTCCGCGGTCAAAAATCGACTTTTCCACCCAATTAGAATGTCTTATGAGAATTCATATGTAAAGATTCCAAATATGTGCTTACTTATGAAAATTGTTGAGAAACCACAGTGAAACTATAAAAAACTGAGTAAACCATCGTAAAATTCAGATTTTTTGCGTCAGGGAACATAAAAATCCTGCCAAAATGTCAAGAAATTGATTTCAAATCGTTGATTCAAAATTTGACCTCAAAAATTCGGGGCAGACGCGCCACACAGCGTGACCCCAAACTCGCGGCGCGTGCGCTCCAAATTTTTTGACCGATTTCGAGTTTGTTGAAGAAATCTCCGATTTGGCCCATTCCAATGACTGATTATGAAATCTCAGCTCTTCCTCGTCACAACGAGCACAAAAAACCACCCTTCGATGCCCACAGCAAAATATCGCTCCCTTGCAAATCCGCGGCGTGATCACGCCCTGGCGGCGCGTCCGCTCTGGCGGCGCGTCCGACCCCTACACCGGCATCCACAAGATGAACTTTGGCCTCCTAACAGCCCACATGATGGAGTGTATCTTCTGGAGATGGAGTGTATCTTCTCCTACTTCTGGAGAGCTGGAAAAGGCCGAGGAAATGCCCTTTGGTGAACCGGAAGTGGATGGAACTCGCCCTCAAATAGACGTCATAAACTGCTAGGATGGTGAATGATTATGATGAATACTTTGAATGCGAGTTTGAGTTTCAAAAAGCAAACCCAGAGTCGGAAATAGCTCATTTTTGTGCCACCTATGCTCATGCGCCATCCCAATTTCCGCTTTCTCGCAAAACATTTACGGAAAATGAGATTGTTTGAGCACATTAGAGAGGAGCGAGGTGCACTGGGCTTGCCATTCGAGGCTGACATTGCTCATTCCAGCAGCGAAATAGGCGTCTCAGGTACGCCAGTACTCACTCATTTCTCCACGGCGCTATACAGCTGCCCCTCAGCGCTGAGTGCATGTGTGTGTGGAGGGACGGGGCGCGCCGTGGGGCCGGCGGCCGGGCTCGCGCCCGGGCAGCCAGCCTCCGGCGGCGCCCGGCCGCGGGCCTAGATCTGGCAGCCTCCCTGATGGGAGGGTCCACAGGACGGCCCCCTACTCCTACATCCAGACTCTCAGGCCGGTCCCCGTAGGGCTGCCCTGAGAGTCTGATCATCCCCAGTCCATCCACATACATGCTTGGAGTTACAGATTTCGCTGATCTTCCGCCAACCATTTCAGAAACGAGAGGTCAACCCGAGTGACATGCAGCCTCCATTTCGAGACTATGCCAAGTTAGTTATTTCATTTGGTTGTTTAACGAAGTATAACGATTTTATGTAGCTTTTAATAGCAAATTAACATAAAAGCCAAAGTGTAATCTGTTGTCAGGTTCAAAGGATACTTAAAACGACCGGGAACTTTTTCTTACAGCTCAATTTTCTGGTCGCCAGCTGCTCATCACCACCTCATATGCTCGCGCGCTCTGCTTCGCATGTATGATGCTCAAATTTCCAACATCACTTTCAGTGGTAGAATTTTACCGAACTGGCGCAATTTTAAAAGCTTTGTGGGACGAGGCCGCTAAATTCGTGAAAGGCACTTCATTTTTCAGTCCTTTTTCTCACTATTTATCGCCTCAATTTTACTGAAATTTCAGGAAAGCTGACGCAGAGAAAAATCCTTTACTGGTAAATTTCGCAAAGTTAATGGTCAACAGTTGTTTCGGTTTTTGCACTTCTTCGTAAAAGACTGATTTGTGAGGACTATAATTGCGGATTGACGTCAGTATCGAAAATTCCTGCAAAGCTCTCATTTCGTTTCAGCCACAGAATTGCAGCGAGAAGGAGGAAGTTTCCTGAGTCACACGTGATGTAGGCCGTAAAAGGCGAGGTCAAAAAACGCCTATTCTGAAGTGAGGATTAGCCTTCGCTCAAAGTCACAGAAAATTTGCCGATAATTTTTGGTTATTTTTTTTTTTTTTTCTGAGTCAAATTTCAAGCTCATAAAAAAATTTGCATTGAAGGTTTCGTCGTCCTAAACGGAGAGCAAAGTTTAGCTTCTCGGTTTGGTTATTCTTTGTCTCGCCTATAAACTTACGACCTGATTGCTATGCAATTTGTGGCGGGGATACTGATTCATTGTTTGTGGCTTTAGCCTCAAATGATTTTGATAGTCTTATTCAGTTAGGAGAGAAGCAGGAGGGAGTGGAGTGAGCTGAAATGGACAGTGTTCGCGGATCCGGCGGAGCCTCTGGCCGCCCCGGAGCCCGGCCTGTGGAAGCTGGAGTGCAGCGTGACGGACTTCGTCGGCATCAGCAGCAAGCTCTACTCCATGCTGGATGAGGAAATGCGCGCTAGTCATAAACTAGCCGCCAGAGGAGCATCTCCCCTTCGACCAAATCGCATGCTTCTCTCACATCACAGCTATATGATGGCTTTGCAGCGACCAGTTCAGTTTGGTAAATTCCTCGAAAAAAGTATGGATTGCAAGTTGTCGGGAGAGAGATGCGTCTTTTGCCCATTTCAGAGAGCGATACTTGATTCCAGTCAAAAGCTAAATCTAAATCATTTTCAGGCCATTGTAGGGCAACGGCGAGGAGCGGAAGACTGGGCGAGGGCATCTGAGAAGCCTAGAAATTGAGGATGAAAGTCTTCGTTTAGCTCAGCTTGCTGTCCCGCATAACCAGCACTGGCCCTTTGCCATTACTAACACGTCCCTTCGCAAACAACTTAATTCCTACCTTGTAGAAACATTAACTATGTTCAAGAACATTCTAATCGCCCACTTATTCAAAACGCGTTCTCATTTTTGATGGCACCACTTTCTATCCCATTGCCTGAACTTTGATTTTCATTAAGAACTTTAGCCCGCAGGAATTTGGTTTTGCTGCTGTTCAATTAGTTTAAAGTTCATTTAGCTTGTATGGTAAGAAGGTGAGAGGAGGAACAAAAGCTTCATCTTTGCGGGGAAAGAGAGGGCGCAGTAGAGGAAGAGGGCGTGGTCGGCGGTGCTGTTGAAGAGGAGCGTGAAAGAAGTAGGCGAAAAGAGAGTGATGACACTCTCTTCCCCTTCCGCTACTCCCTTCGTCACGCCCATCTCCGTCACTTCCTCAACAAAGCCACCACCGCCGTCACTGCCGCAGGTGCCTGGACACTCCACTGCCCTCACCAACATCACAACTTCCTATCCTACTTCAGCCCCTTTTCCTCCCTCCGCCTTCCCAATCCCCATGCTCCTCCCTGCTCCCTCCCATCACCTGCTGCTGCTGTCTCGCGTGAAACCCCCGCCTGGCAAATTACTTTATGGGAAGCCGTACTGGAATGATAAGGCTGTCCATTGAAGATTGTCCAGATAGTTCTGTGTTTGTCTCACTCTAAGTTTACGGTTGCTTATGCATTCTACTGGTGCGAACAGATAAAAACAAGACTGTTAAATCACTTCTTGCATTTTGCACTTAAAAATGGAGGATTCACTTTTTTCAAGGTTATCGAGTGCAGTCGTCTTGTAAAGAGTCCAAAAAAACCCGGAAATAGCTCAAAAATTATTTGCGATGGTAAAGAAAAACCCAGTGAAATTTGTAGAGAGAAGACCTATTTCCGGCTTTTATTTTTACCCCTAAAGGGCACAGGGAATGGAGGCTTTGCTGTTGGACCTGCGTACCTGGTAAAATTTAATAAATAATTTATAGATAAATGAAATATTTAGGGCTAAAAAGCTTATGTCGGATGGATAGGAAAAAAAAGATGAAAAGAATTGTCTCAAAATTTTCAGTCAATTAGCCATTAGATTGTTTGATATATTTATTAAAAAATTAAATTAAATTTAAAAGTTCACCTATTTTTGCATATCAGATAAAGGAAGTGAATTCACGTCCGCTTCATTTAAGAGCATTTGCTTTCTCTTGGTTTTAAAAATATCAAGAAAGCCTAAGCTTCGCATGTCCTTCGGTTGAGCGAGTTATTCGTTAGTCTTTTCTTTTTTGTGCGGCCGAGGTCACCTGCGTGGAGGGTAGGGCAGTAGAGCTCCGTAGCCGTAGACCCGTGCTGGAGGCGGAGGAGCTCTGGGCTGTGAAGCGGAGTCGCGGTCATAGAGTTACTCATTTTTGCGTCCGTCTATCTGCATATATATATATATATCTATATGTCTGTCCGGGGGCCCATACTCTCGGTTTTTCAAGGAATTGGCTGATTTTTTGCATGAAAGTCCGCTGGGTGGTATCTGCAGGGTCATTTTTTGGGCTTGACGTAATTTTTAGATTTTCGATAAAACTAATTTTTGACGTTTCAAAATACAAAAATTCATAAATCACTGGTTTTTCAATGATAATGGCTAAATTTTGGCAGGTATGTTTGTATAAGTAATATCTTGAAGCTGATAAGAGGAAATTTTGAATATTTATTATTTATTGATTTATAGTAAAAACCCAAAATGATGTTTCAAAAAGCGGAACATGCAATCATGGTTTTTCACTGAAATCTGTTTAATTTTGGCATGCATTTTCATCTAGGTGGTGTCTTGAGGTGAGGCCGCGCATCTGGCAACCGCCGGGAATACTTGTTTATTGTTTAAGCTTATTAAATTCATTGCATTTTGTTACAGGGACATTAAGAAATATGCAAAAAATAGAAGAACACCTAAAGAAATTGAAAGCTCCTATGCCTACCTTCCCACAGGCATAAAGAAGAGTCCAAATTTATAACTCCAGTACTAATGTTTAAGGGTTTTGCCGATTCAATTTCATCAAATGACGAAAATTTTGAGAAATATCGTTTAAAAGTACAAAAATTAAATTTAAAAGAAATTACAAATTATTTAAAAAAATATAAACATTTACCAAGCAAGGCTAAACTGAATGTAGGTGATTTAGTGCGAAAACAATTAGGTCAAACTTACTATGATAATGAAAAAAAAAGTGGGCATACTTTTTACCAAAGAGAATTGAAACCACAAAGATATCATCAGCTATTTACCATATAAAAATATTTTACTGTCGTCGCCTATTCCTTCTTACCGACTGGAAACTTTAGACGGGCGTATATTAGCAAATCTTTACTTCTAATCAACTTTTACGCATACATACTCCTTCTACTTCTGCTACTGGCGATTAATAAAATCATGAAAGATTTTTATGCCTATATGCGGTTAAGTTCAGGATTTTTTATTCGACAGCGCAATGAATATGTTCTGGTTCTGAACGACCTCTTTGTTTTGAAGAAGGTTAATATTGTGAATATAATGCTTATAATTTCTCATAATTTTTTGTTTTTAGATAATTGGCATGTTGGAATAAAAAAAATGATTTCACTATCAGCTGATTATTTAAATGAACCTAACCCTTATGTAACAAATCTTATAGTTATAACCAGTAATTTATGAGTAGGCAGCCCCCTAAGCTCTCAACCGCCTTTGTTGTTTGTTACTGAAATTTACAGTCTCAAAATACTACAGAACAAAAGTATATTTCACATGAGCCTCCGAACACATCTTATTTTCCATTAGCTGATAAGTATTATAGTGAAATAAGCCTTCAAATAGAAAATGAGTATGGAAATCCTGAGAATTTCTACCGCACCAAGGATTTTACATGCTATTTCATTTCACTCAATTGCTGTGAAAATGCATGCTTTGTTCTGCTCATCTGTTCAACCTATTCCTGCTTTCCAAGAAGAACATAGGCAAGAAGAAAATTTGCTTGGTATTTCCGATAATATACTCCCTCAGCAGGCAGAACAAAAATTTTCGCTAGAAGATATGCTTAATTTATCCGGAGGTCAAACTGTTATCGCCAATAATACTGCTAGTAGCTCAGTAGCAAGTTCAGCAATGACCGGTACTGGAAATCGTCGCGGTGGTCGTACTGCAAGCAGACCAAAGAAAGCTACTGCTGCTAAACGTCGCAAGCGAAAACGGAGCGACATGCGAAGCATAAGGCTGTTGCTGTGATATTGTTTAAAACCAAGAGAAAGCAAATGCTGCTTAAATGAAGCGGAGTGAATTCACTTCCTTTATCTGATATGAAAATAGTGAACTGTTTAAATTTAAGGGGGGGGGGGGTATTTCCGGGTGTTCTTTATGGACTGCTTTTACAAGACGATCTGCACTCTGATAGCCTTGATTGGAGTAAAAAGTGTTGGCGATAATCGCATCCATAGTATTTTTAAGTGCAAAATGCAAGAAGTGATTTAACAGTCTTGTTTTTATCTGTTCGCACCAGTAGAATGCATAAGCAACCGTAAACTTAGAGTGAAGCAAACAAACTATCTGGACAATCTTCAATGGACAGCTTATCATTCAGTACGGCTTCCCATAAAGTAATTTGCCAGGCGGGGGTTTCACGCGAGACAGCAGCAGCAGGTGATGGGAGGGAGCAGGGAGGAGCATTGGGGATTGGGAAGGCGGAGGGAGGAAAAGGGGCTGAAGTAGGATAGGAAGTTGTGATGTTGGTGAGGGCAGTGGAGTGTCCAGGCACCTGCGGCAGTGACGGCGGTGGTGGCTTTGTTGAGGAAGTGACGGAGATGGGCGTGACGAAGGGAGTAGCGGAAGGGGAAGAGAGCGTCACCACTTTTCGCCTACTTCTTTCACGCTCCCCTCGTACAGCACCGCTACCACGCCCTCTTCCTCTACTGCGCCCTCTCTTTCCCCGCAAAGATGAAGCTTTTGCTCCTCTCACCTTCTTACCTATAGCAAGTAAATGAACTTAAACAATTGAACAGCAGCAAAAACGAGTTCTTGCGGGCTAAAGTTCTTAATGAAAATCAAAGTTCAGGCAATGGGATAGAAGTGGTGCCGTCAAAAATGAGAACGCGTTTTGAATAGTGGGCGATTAGAATGTTCTTGAACATAGTTAATGTTTCTACAAGGTAGGAATTAAGTTGTTTGCGAAGGGACGTGTTAGTAATGGCAAAGGGCCGCTGCTGGTTATGCGGGACAGCAAGCTGAGCTAAACGAAGACTTTCATCCTCAATTTCTAGGCTCTCAAATGCCCTGGCCCAGTCTTCCGCTCCTCGCCGTTGCCCTACAATGGCCTGAAAATGATTTAGATTTAGCTTTTGACTGGAATCAAGTAGCGTCTCTGAAATGGGCAAAAGACGCATCTCTCCGACAACTTGCAATCCATACTTTTTGAGGAATTTACCGAACTGAACTGGTCGCTGCAAAGCCATCATATAGCTGTGATGTGAGAGAAGCATGCGATTTGGTCGAAGGGAGGCTCCTCTGGCGGCTAGTTTACGTCCAGCGGATTCCTCATCCAGCATGGAGTAGAGCTTGCTGCTGATGCCGACGAAGTCCGTCACGCTGCACTCCAGCTTCCATAGGCCCGGCTCCCGGGCAGCCAGAGGCTCCGCCGGATTCGCGAACACTGTCCATTTCACTCGACTCCACTCCTCCTGCTTCTCTGACTGAACAAGACTATCAAAATCATTTGAGGCTAAAGCCACAAACAATGAATCAGTATCCCCGCCACAAATTGCATAGCAATCAGGTCGTAAATAGCGATACAAAGAATAACCAAACCGTAGAAGCTGAACTTTGCTCTCGTTTAGGACGACGAAACCTTCAATGCAAATTTTTTATGAGCTTGAAATTTGACTAAGAAAAAAACCAAAAATAACCAAAAATTATAGGCAAATTTTCTGTGACTTGACGAAGGCGAGTGCTCACTTCAAAATAGCGTTTTTGACCTCGCCTTTTCCTACCTACATCACCTGTGACTCGGAAACTTCCTCCTTCTCGCTGCAATTCTGTGGCTGAAACAAAATGAGAGCTTTGCAGGAGTTTTCGATACTGACGTAGATCCGCAATTATAGTCCTCACAAATCGGTCTTTACGAAGAAGTGAGAAACCGAAGCAACTGTTGACCATTAACTTTGCGAGAATTACCAGTAAAGGATTTTTCTCTGCGTCAGCTTTCCTGAAATTTCAGAATAATTGAGGGGAAAATAATGAGAAAGATTGAAAAATGAAGCACCTTCGCAAATTGACGGCCTCGTCCACAAAGCTTTTCAATTCACCAGTTCGGTAAAATTCCGCTGTGAAAGTGATGTTGGAAATTCGAGCATCATACATGTGAAGCAGAGCGTGGGCATATGAGGTGGTGATGAGTAGCTGACGACCAGAAAATTGAGCGGTAAGAAAAGTTCCAGGTCGTTTCAAGTATCCTTTGAACCTGACAATGTTTTTAATTCACTTTGTATGCATGAAAGTTCTCAATGCAAAAATGAAGTGCAACTAACTTGGCATAGTCTCGAAACGGAGGCTGCATGTCATCTAGATTGACCTCCCGCTTCTGGATGATTGGCGGAAGATCAGCAAATCTGCAACAAGGTAACATAGGCTAGGGATGAGCAGACTCTCAGGGCGGCCCTACGGGCCGCCCGGAGAGTCTGGTGGAGGGTAGGGTGGCAGTATCTGGACCCTCCCATGAGGGAGGGTCCAGATATGGCCCGGCTGACAGGCCGGGCGCCAGCCAGAGGCTGGCTGCCGGGCAGAGCCCGGCCCGCGGCGGCGACGGCAGCGCCCCACCCCCTCCACGCACACGCCCTGAGCGCGAGGGGTCCCGCAGGGACCCCTCGCACTCGGGCCGTGTGCAGACACTGACTGAGTGCTGGCGTACCTGAGGCGCTGTTCTGCTGGAATGATGATGTCAGCCTGAATGAGTCCATGCAGTCACTCCTCTCTAATGTGCTGGACAATCTCAGTCTCCGTAAATGTTTGAGAAAGCGGAAATTGGGATGGCGCGTGAGCATAGGTAGTGCAGAAATGAGCTATTTCCGACTCTGGGTTTGTTTTTTGAAACTCAAACTCGCATTCAAAATACTCATCATAATCATACTTTAGCTGAATTACTCTTCGTCTAAATCTATCCTGAGCCTCCATTAAACCTATGCTGCGCTCAAAGAAATGAGGTTCAAATTCTGCCTCTGGGTTTTGCTGAAGCCTTTGGCGATGAGGGCAGAAGTTGTGAGGGCAAAGGCCGTGATTTGCAGCGCAGCCATTTACCTGATGGAAAAGCACAAACTCAACAGTTTAGCAAATAAAGACTGGATGAAAATTGGAACCTCAATTACGAGGCTTCTAATAGCAGCATTTGTGGTAGCAGCATCTCCTTGCCCTCCATCCACCAACATTTCATCGCCCTCCATTTGAGCTTCCTGCTCACCTGAAGTCCAGTCCATCATATTTTCTTCCTGCCAATTAAGGTTCATGTTCTCTAGATCCAATCGCATTAGCTCCTCCATCATTTCCGCTTCAAGATCCGTATTTTCTACCTGCCGGCCCCAATTTTGCGATTTAGAAGTCAAATTGAAGCAATCTGATGACTCTATTCTTGCTACAAACCCATCCACACGAAAACGATATGAAGGTTGATCGCGCTGAAAACATGCTGGCAATTTAGACTCTAATTGACTGATATTAAGAGGGGATTTAGGGCGCTTGCTTGCCTTGCTTACACGACGTCTCTGTGCCTGCAACTGTTGATTAATAGTAGGACGTGGGTGGGGGGAAGCAGATGAGGAAGTGTGAGAGCGGTGCGAGGAGGGAGAGGCTGAGGAAGGGGCGGAGGAAGAGGAATGAATGCGATAGCATCTCTTTCGCTCCGCTTTTCCTGTCACTGGTGCCGGGCATTGGAGTGACGATGGCGGATGAGTTGCTCGTGCCCGTTTCCTTGACTGACGCTGCAGACGCTGTCCTACTTCTGTCAGATCAGCTTCAAGCCTTTCTAATTGACCCTCCTCATCCTCATTATCCACAAATGAATTTTCACTTTCACCAGAACTGACTAGTTTTAGTTTTTTCTGTGAATTTTTCTGTTTGTAAGCAAGGTAGCGTTGAAAATAAGCACCTAT
>JASANA010009793.1:0-23910 GCA_030248095.1 Ptycholaimellus sp. GST1_10 | reverse complement strand
TAGCCAACCTCTACCGGGAATTATCGGAACCTCTATCGGCAAGGAGGCTATCGGGTTTGGCGCAACCTCAACCTGAACACTTTCGACAACTTCCGGGAAGTCAACGAACGTCTACAGTTCAAGGTTCAGCAGGTGAGAGTCTTCCCTTCCCTCGCCTTACCACTCACACCCCTACCAAGTTTACAGGGCGTGGAGAAGTGCGAACGGCAGGCAACCCAGTTTAACCAGCTCCTCCGGGACTGCCAACTCCAGTACCTCCGCCCCGCACAACGCAATGTCCAAGCGACTGCAGCAACAGGGAGGCAGCCCAGGTCATACATGAGGCCGCCCACCCTTCTAACCACTCCAGCAGTCCATCCTACGCTCGGTCGAGGAGCAACGCAATTGCAGCCTCGTCATCTTGGAAGGGGCTTGCCAACTCAAGGCCGACGCCGATGGTCAGGCTACTGCTGAGGACTTTGAAGTAACTTGAGAGGATGCTTTGCATAGGTGGGGCTGAGCGAAATAAGAGCTAATCATAAGTTCTAATGTTTGCAAGGAAAGTCCAGCAACAGCGGAGCAGCTTGTCGGTTGGTTTTGAGGCAAATACACTTATCACCAAGATAACCGCCAAACTCTTCTACATAGTCTAGCCAGAAACATCAGCCATTTCAACAGTTCCATAAGACAGTCCGCCGAATATTTCTGTCCTGCACAACACAGGTCATCCCCGCCGTTTATCAGTGCTCACAAAGTGGCTGCTGGGGGACTGAATGCCACCCTGGCAGAGGCATCCATCAATGCGGAGGGCGAGCGCCGACAAGATGCTGACCTGGCCCTGCTGAAGGAGAAGATCCTAGAGGCCGCCCGCAATCAGCCTCTCCGTCAATGTATGGAACATACATGGGTCCACTGAACCATTATATTTGTTTTTTTATTCATGTTATCCATCCAAATTGAATTGCGGAGAGTCAGTAGGCGTTTGACTGCCTACCGAAAGCAATGAAAACGAAGAGAGTGGGGAAGGAGGGCGGAGGCAACCGAAGGTCATGCACTGCTGCTTCAAAAGCCAGCGTTAATGATAAACGTTGTAAAGAAATTATGAATCATGATTATTATTATTATAAATCATCGCTCCTCAAGGGAGTGAAGCCAAGCCACGGTCTGTAAATGACACCTGAGGAAAATGCTTCGTGAAGCTTTGTTCAATCTGCAAGAAGGTCAAAATCATCGGAAGTTTGTTATTAAAAACTTATTTTATGACTATTTTGAAACAGGGCTGGAAGGCTGGTAGGCAATCAAGCTTTTTCATCCCATTTGTTGTAGTCTTCAGAATTATTCTGGCAGATTGTGCGGGGACAGTCAGAAGACATTGGCCTGTCAGGGCTCGTGACAGTATTTGTGATTTTATTTGGGGGTTACTTCTCTGCCTGCCTCTATCAAGCCCACTCCCACCCTTCCAACCAAGCCCTCCTCCATTTAATGTTCTTTGGATTGACTATCTCCATGTGCTTCATCGCACTTTTCTGCTTCCTGTTTCTCATGAGGCTTTAGTGCATTGTTTCCAATCATTGCAAACATAAAGTGTATCCTCCTAGCAATATGCGAAACATTGCAAAGAAAGTCAATTGGTCTTTTCTTTCTTTCTTCCTGATTTATCATCGTACTAGACGAGAAACAAACAGGTCATAGACTAGGTGATACTGATCGTGAATTGAAAGAAGTTGGCAGATCAATGTGCATCAATTAGAATCAGCGGGTTTGGCATCAATCTTTGCAGTGATAGCAGCCAGGAAGGCCCGCCGCATGCCCTTCGCTTCCATGGCAGAGATAGCCGCCCACCAGGCACTCACTCGTCCCCGCCACATCTCGCACCTGCCCCCAGGACCTGCGCTGACGGAGACATAGTGGTGCCAACCGCGGAGACGGGAGTTTAGGAGAGGGAAAAAATTGGGTGACCATGCCATGAATACTGCAGCGACATCGACGGCGCCTCAGCGGGAGAAGAGAGGGCAGCACACACTTGGAAGCATTTGTGGACTAGAAGGAGGTCGGCTACTATGCGTCGCCTCATTAGTGTCTCCAAGCCCAGAGATGCCAGGCGAGCATTGTAGCCATTGAGGGGGAGGGGGATGCGGAACCTTCTGTAAATATATCATGTGAAGCGGCGTTGGACTGACTCTATGCGGGCGATTTCAGAGGAGGTGCAGGGGGCCCAAACGGAGGAGGCATATTCGAGAAGCGGGCGAGCGTAGGTGATGTAGGCGGCTGTTAGGAGGGAGGGGGAGGAGGTGTGGAAGGCCTTTTTGATCAAAAAGATTGAGTCGAAGGCGCGAGTGCAGGCATGGGTTATGGGCGCGGCATATCTGAGAGTCTGGCCCTGGACAATGCTGAGATCCATGACCCCAGCCTGGGGGGCTGGGGGGATGGTTGATCCGCTGATGGTGTACTCAGGGCAGGCCCCGGGGCCTATTGTGTAGTGAGAACATTTATTGGGTGCAAGGGAGAGCTGCCAATCATGGGCCCAGCGATCCAGGATGTCAAGATCTAGGCTGAGTGTGGCGGGGCAGGGTGCAGCTAGGCGGATGTCGTCGGCGTAGGCCCAGACGCCTAGGCCGGCGACTGCCTCAAGTTGCCTGATGAGAGGGATCATATAGACATTGAATAGTGTAGGTGAACTGGCCCCACCTTGGACAATAGAAGAGGACACATTTGCAGGAGCAGAAAGACTGCCCTTGATGCGCACTTGCAGTGCCCTGCCCTCGACAAACTCGCGGATCCAGTGGCATCCTCGCTTGCCTATGCCCAGAGATGAGAGTATCTGCAGCAGCTTTGGGTAGGTGACGGAATCGAAAGCACAAGCGATGTCAACATTTATGACATCGACATGCTGGCGGAGTCGGAGGTGATGGGCTGTGAAACTCTGGAAGGCGAGGAGGGAAGAGACAGTGGACCTGTGAGCCCTAAAGCCATGCATACAAGCTGTTAGTAGGCGTTGCTTCTCTAGGTGAGAGGATAGGTAGTTGGTTGGTAGTAGGTCCGGCCCACTCGGTGAGGTGGTGTGCCCCCTTAGAGGCGATGCGTCCGTTATAGGAAGGCGGCACCTTTTGCAGGGTCTCCATTGATGATGGATAGCTGCGGAGACGCTCCTAGTGTGTTTCTTCTCGTGAGTTCCCATCTTGGGCAACGGCAGATGTAATGTTTAGTCGATTCATCTTCTTCTTCGCAGTTGGGGCAGGTAGGGGAGTTCTGAAGGCCCATCTTGTGTCTCGGACCAGCTAGGAAGCTTGCTCGTCCAAGGCGCAGTTGGTGAATTGCTGTGGCCTTGCGACGGGTGAGACTGGAAAGGTCCGTGGGTGCGCCGCCGGTGATGAGCTGATGGGTGCGGGTAGAGGTGCTGGGTTCTGCTTCGTTGCAGGCTGCCTCGTAGGTTCTCAGTGCCTCGTCCTTGGCCCAGATGGCTAGTGCGCTCTTCCACGCTGTTGGAGGGGCTGGGATGGTGGCCTGGAGTGCTGCAGGAGGCTTCCTGCTGGCAGCTGCATCTGCGGCCTCGTTTCCCCTGATTCCACTGTGACCTGGGACCCAGATGATATGGATCGAGTAGGTCTGGGCGGAGAGGTGGTCTAGGCTCTCAAAGATGGCCTTGGTGCAGTTGTCCTCTGTCCCTTTTCTCCCCGCCTTCAGACGCTGCCAGAGAGCTCTAGAGTCGAATAGGAGGAAGAGGTGGGCTGGTGGTGGAGGTAGGTGTCCTTCCGCTCCCCGCAGCGCTAGGGCGCCCGCCTGCCTCAGCTGCTGTTGAGCTGGCGATGGCTCCCGCTGGGACTGTAGCCATGTGGAGGCGGTTTCCGCCGGGGCCTTCGACGACAGCTCCCCAGGCCATTTTGTCGCCCTCTGATGCACCGTCTGCCAGATGAGCAGGGCTGAGGGATGGCTTGCGGTTAGGGTGGCGAGATCCTCTCTGCAGCTGTCTGTTCGGGGGGCTGTCCTTCGGGACCTGGGCTCCAGCGAGGTGAAACTGGGTCGGGTCCTCTGCCTGGTTCCAGGGTGTGGGACCAGCTTGTGGAGGGGGCCAGGGCTCTGGTCGAAGAGGGCCTGGAGCTGCTTCTGTTGTGGCCCTTCCAACGCTCCTCCAGTTTGGTCTGTGACCAGCCTTTGTCTTCAGGCGGGGGGTTGGGTTTGCCAGGGCGAGGGCAGATAGGCTGCTACCAGGTGTGCGTGAGGCGTAGCTGAGGAAATTGGAGGCAGTCTGAGAGGGGCGAGGGGTGCAGTGTAGCAGGCCGCTTCGCGCTCCATGGCTTGCTGGCTGCTGGGTGGCGTCCGGTGATCAGCGGCTGCGTGCGCTCTTCCTGCCAGGGCTCTGGTTGCCTTGCAGTGAAGGGGAACTAAGATAGAGAGGGGGGGGAGCTTATGAGGAGACCCCAAATCAAATAGAAACGTTCACCTTAACTTTACTGGTCTTGAGTGGGGGGGTGGGTGTGCCGTTGTGGGGGGGGTGGGTGTGCGGGGTGGTGGGGGTGCCTGGCTTGGGTGGCCTGTGGTGCGGGCTCCTTGGGCTGGGTCGTGGTGCTGGGGGCGTGGTTTTCTCTGGGGTTTCTGTGCCTGTCTGCTGGCCCGGGGGGGGTGGGGCTGTCTGTGCTTTTCTTCGATGGTTGGGGGGGGGCTGCTGCTGCTATCCGGTGTAGGTCTGGTATGCTGTTGCTGAGGGGGCAGCTTGAGAGAGGAGGGGGACCAAAAAGAGGAGGAGAAAAAAAAAAAAAAAAAAAGTGCTGATATAAAGGAGGAGGGGGGGATAGAGGAGAGCTTTATGACGCAGATCTCAGACCTTGTGTAGGGGGGAGAAAATGATGATGGCAGTCTGAGCAGGCTTCCAGATTGAGGCTATAAAGGCCTTTGCTAGAGGGAGGGAGAATCTCATTGAGAGCCAGGGCAGAAGCCTTTCTTTCTCCTCAGCTTCTGTTTGGTTAGAGTTTGGGGGGTTGTGTTTGGGCTTTGGATGGTGGAGAGGAGGCTGTGGGGCGAAAGCTCTCTTCTCTAATTTTCCCACCTTAAAAACAAAAATATAAAACAAACACAAGAACAAGACTCAAATTCTCACCAAAACCTTTCAAGAGACATAGAAAAAAAGACATCACTTAAAGGGGGGGGGGGAGCATTTTAAACATAAATAAGAAAGTCTAGCCTCAGCTTTCCAGAGCTGTGATAAAAAGCTCTTAAAGCTCAGAAGAAGAGAAGTCCTTTCCTCCTAACTAAATGAGAGGCGCTTCTGAGCTCATAAGTGTCAGTGGCTTCCTAATAGTAGACTTCGCGAGATCTATTGCGAGAGACAGAGGATTCATCTACAAGCCAGCTCAACTTTCTCTCTCAAACAGATAGCTATCTTCCATCAAAGGCTCAAGAGGGGCGGTCTGAGAGAGGAGTTCTCTCATCCATCCCCATCTCATATGACGCAAAAGACCTTCTTAAAGCAGTGCAGTCCCAGCTTTGCAGAAAAGGTTCTCCATATCTTCACTTCTCTTCACAATAAGTCCTAGAGGCTCCTCTCATCTCTCATCTCAGCAGCAGTGTCTAGCCAAGAGTGCAGCGGAGGGCTTTGTGAGCTCTTTAGCCAATTCCTCACCACTTTTCATGCTGGGGTGAACCGGATTGGGGTTGGGGGGGGGGGGGTGGGGGGGGGTGGGAGGGGGAAGCGAGAGAGCAGGAGAGAGGGGACGGGAAGCTGGGAGACTAGAGTTTTAAGTGTCATTCCTTCTTATGAGAATATCTTTGAGAGGGGGGGCTTGGATGGTGTGGGGGTGGGGTGGGGGGGGTGGGGGGGTGGGGGGGGTGGGGGGGCGGGGGGGGTTGGAGGTTGGTAGCTGAGCTAAAAAGAATAACTCTCAAATCCAATCTCAAAAGACTTCAATATTGATACGGGGGCGTGGACGTGATGTCCCGCGGGTTGGCGGTGGTGGGGGTGGTTGTGTGGGGGGGGGGGGGGGGGGTTGGGGGGGGGTGGGGGGGGGGGGGGGGGGGGGGGGGGGGTTTGTGGGGGGGGGGTGGGTGGGTGGGGCCCTTGGCTAGGTGGGTCGGCGAAGAGAAAAAAGGAGAGGCTGAGTTGTTAGTAGATGAGGAGGACAAAGAGCTTGAGAAGAGAAAGGAAGAGGCTTTATTATATAAGAAAACTTAATACTAATTAAAAAGGAGGCCTTAAAAAAATAAAAAATAATAAAAAAAAAAAAAAAAACAACTCAAATTTTCTCTACATCATTTCTTAAAATAATATAAAATACACATAAACATAAAAATCTAAAAAAACAAAGAGAATAAAAAAAACAACAAAGATAGAGCCAAGATAATTGCTGCCACTTTTTCTCCTTACTTATTTCTTTTCTTGACCTCCACCTTAGATGCTGGCAGCGTTGTCCAGATATGTAGTTGGCGAGGATCCTGTCGAAGACCTTGAGGAGGCGGGTAGGAGGCCACTGCTGCCTTACACCGCTTGAAGATGGGACAGACAGAAGACAACATCCAATAAGAAAGAAAACACCAAATACCAAACAAAAAACAAACAAAAACAAAACAACATACTAAAGCGAGCGGGCGCGATAAAAAGAGCAGGGGGAAGCCAAAGCCCCACAAGAGACATAAACTTCATACCAAGAGAGCCATTGAATAACTATTAAATCAAAAAGAAGGCGAATTGCACCAAGAGACTCTCTTCCCCAGAGCGGGGCCAGCTAAGGAGACATCAGGGGATGAGGGGGAGGCGTCTGGAGCCAATCTGGGCGGCGGGGGGCGTGGGTCGGGGCTCCTGCTGCGTCGCCGGTATGTGGGGCCCGCTGGGGGCGTGGCGTTGATGTCCCCCCCAGGAGGTCCTCGCCCACTAGGCCATGGGGCAGGTGCAGGGCCCCGTCCCGACGAACTGCTGCACCCGGGAGGCTGTGAGAGGTGGATGGGGGGCTCTCTGGAAGAGGAGCTGAAGAGGTCTACGCTGAGATGGAGGGAAGGCTGGGCGGGGAGAAGAATGAGGAGGCTCTTGATGAGGGCAAGGAGGCGCGGTGGGTGCGCCTGGGCCCTCTGGCTCAGGTGCGGTCGGCGCGAGACAGGAGTAGTTCTGAGGCGGAGTGGAGATCTGTTGCTGAGTCTGTCTCGCTGATGAGGAGGACATCGAGATTGTTTTCTGTGAGAGGAGATCGAGATCGGTTCTGTGACATCTGAGGCTGTTGCGTTGATATGGGCCAGCTCGGTGCTGGTTGGAGGGGTGGCCCTGGCCAGCCGTCCAGGAGCTAGTCGAGGGCGGCTGGAGTGGGCCTGGGTTTTGCTCTACGTCGTTGCTGAGAAGAATGGAGCATGCCAGAGCCAGAGCAGCTAGCGCCGCGGAGCCGAAACGCGCGGAGGAGCGAGTGGCCTTGTCTCGGAGGTCGGTGGAGCCGTAGAGGGGGCGCGGGTGGGGGGTAGGGCGAGGATCGGAGAGAGGAGGGGGGGAGGGCGGTAGGAGGCCTGCTGCCTTACTGCCTTTCCGCTTGAAGATGGGACAGACAGTTGACATCTTCCATTGGGATGGAAGTTCACCGGTTACCAGGCAAAAATCAAACAGTGTTCTAATCGGCTTGGCTAGTGCGTGGCAGGCGCGTTTGATGATGAGTGGGGGGAAGCCGTCGGGCCCCACGGAGTGCTTAGGCTTCATGCCCAGAAGAGCCTTGTGAATGTCTGTTAGTTCGAAGGAAAGGTTTAGCTGCTCGCCTACTGTTTTGCTGGAGCCTACAAGGCCTGGGCAGCAGAAGGGGTGTGGGGTGCTGCAGGATGCGCAGGTGAGGGGAGTGCAGGGGGTGATAGAGGTGGCAGCAGACGCAATGGAGGGGAGGTGGCCATTGTCTATTATCATGGAGGAGGTAAATTGGGTGAGGAAGAGAGCTGCCTTCTGTTCGTTAGAGTGGGCGAGGTTAGGGGGGTCCCCTGTGTTAGGGCAGGCGAGGGAGGGTATATAACTGTTACTGCGGCCAGTGCGTTTGGCATACAGACGGTAGAGTTGAGGGCGTGAGAGCTGGCTTCGGCTGCCTGCCCGATCGCTGCCGGTGCAGAGAAGTGCCTCATCCTGCCGCCTAAGGTCACCATGGACATGCATGCAGATAGCTCGGCAGATGCGCTTGTATTGGCGCATGTTGCAGGCTGTGAGTTTGCGGGCCCTAAAGGCTTGCCACCTGCGGGGGAGGAGGCGCCGCGTGCGGGGCGAAAGGGGGGAAGCGGGGGGAGGCCTTTTCTGGGCTTGGGGACGGAGGGATGGAACCGATTTTTTGCAAGCATCGAGGATTGCGCCCTCCAGATGCCCGCAGAAGGCCGTCGATGACGCCGCCGCATCTGCCAGGAGGTCCCAGTCTACTCCAGAGAGGGTGTCTAAAAGAGTCTCCGCATCAACCTTTTGCCACAGTCTCCGACAGGGGGCAGGGCCACTGGGGGCAGAAGGGGAGTGGAGAGAGGAGGAGGAGGGCAAGGCAAAGCAGGTTCTCACCGACCGATGATCACTCAGGAGGAGTTTTGGGCCAACCTCTACATTGAGGGAGGGGAAGTTGGCGCTGAGGAAGAGGACGTCGAGCACATTCTTGGCCCTTGTAGGTGCGCGGACTTCCTGGGAGAGGCCCTCGTTGGCAGCCCAGCTCAGCAGACGGCGGCCGGTGGTGGAGCGGGCAGATAGAGTGTGCCAGTCTATTTTTGGCAGGTTCAAGTCAGCAGTGATGATAGTTGGGCAGGCAGGGCGGAGATGGAGTAGGCTGGTGAGGGCAGCAAGGTCAGCTTCGAGGGCAGAGTTCGGTTGGGCAGGTGGGCAGTACCAGCAGATGACCCTGATGGGAGGGGCAGAGGGGCTGGCAGAAATGGTGGCGGTGGTGATCTCGGGTCTGTAGGTGGGGCCAGCTGGGGAGGAGCCAGTTAGAGGGGGAACAGGGGTGGCAATTGAGGAGGCACAATTGGGGCGGAATGGCATTCCTTCTTCTTAGAGAAGAGGTAACGGTGGACAGTGCAGTCCCGGTTGCACTTGAGGTGCAGGGGCATTAGTTTGGGAAACCTGTCCTTCAGCCTCTTTACTGCCCTCTTCTCATTGGAGCGCCCATTCTCAATCAGTTCATGGTGCCAATTCACCTTTTTTGGTCTTTTTTGTTTAAAGGTTTCATGATGAAGAGAAGATTAGGATATGAGGAGAATTCATAAGAAAACTCGACTTTCAAGTGCTGATTATAGATAAAGTAAGTAAACACGCGGATAGAGGTCGGTGGATAGGGTTGATATCATCATGTTTGGACATGATTTCGGAGAATTGATTGGGGTGATTGTGGAGGCGCCGTCAGTGCAATGATGAGATATCATTGCTAGCACTAGAATATGGTTTTCAACTATGCACTATAAAGTCACAGGCTGTAATTTTCCAGATGCTCTTTTACCGTGGGAGATTGATGATACTCGAGGAGTTGGGGACTGAAAGTTATGTTGAGAAATGTAGTGCTGATGTAATCTAGGGCTAGAAAGCACCCTCTTGTTGAGAACCAAAAAGCTGCAAAAAGCAAAGGGGGAAATGAAGGAAATCGGCAGCTATTTCTTCTTTTTGAAGCACGCTCAGGCCATCACGACGTAGCGGGTGCTGATGGAACGTGAACGATTAAAAAGTATTGAAGATGGATTTGCAGATGCCATGTCTAATGGAATTCATGACATGTTCTGGGAATGTCTTAAGTGTCAATTAAACTACCGCATAGTCTTTGGAAAAAGTATCATAGATCAGCGGAATACAGATTGTCACCCATCCTTACAATCTACATCTTCCTATTCCCAAACAGAGAACTCATGCTGCACCTGCACACGTCTAATTAACCTTATTAGGCAGATAGAAAATACTAAATTAGACTAGCAGTTTTTAAGAGAACATTTTTAAGAAAACTTTTAAGAAACTAAGAGAACTTTTTTATAAATTTTAATTGTGTAATTTAAAAATTAACCTGGTCTCAATTATTTAACAAACTTGATGGAACAAATTTAAATTGGTGGAATATTCCATCTCATTCAACGCTCAAATTTTCTGCGTAAAATATTGAAGCCTCCACCGCTCACACTGCTCCATCATCCATTGTAAAAGAAGCCTTTCTGACGCTCTTGCCAGTCTTTTGCCAGTCCTTTGCCAGCCAGCTTCTCATCTTCAAATGCTTGCAATGGAAGACTTTCCGCCGCCACCCTACGGTGCTCCTCTCCTCTACAAAAACTAAAGGTTCTATTCTGCTTTCCAACCTATGAGACTAGGAAACAAAAGGATGGTCTTTGAAGCCGGAACTTGTGAAGCTCAAGGACTCTCTGGTGCGGATCACGGCCGAGTACGATGCCAAGGAGGTGGAGGTCAACAACACCATCAATGCCTTCCTCGATGGCGTCCGCTACACCGAGTGGCAAATCGCCCGCTTCAAAGGCCAGAGTAGCTTTTCTCTTTCGTCCTTTTCAGCAAAAGCTCAGGCTCATTGATGCTCTGCAGTCAACGGTTTCCTAATGAACATGGCGGGCTGGGAGGACACCATCACCTGGGTGTCCGGAATGTGCGAGTCCCGCCGCACTGCTTCATCCTCCACAAGCCGGACACCATCAAGGGCGCCGCCCCCAGCATCATCGGCGTCTTTGAGAGCATGGTATTTTTTTACCCACTTATCACCCTCTTCCTACCACCTGAATCACTTGAGCAAGCAATGTTTGCAGAATCTCTGGGACCAATTGGAGCGCAACGCGGACTTCATCCAGAGCAACCAGGACCAGCTCTCCGAGGTCATGGACCGCTTCAACTCCACCGTCAAGCCCTCCGACTAAAAGTCCCACCTTAAGGCCCTGCTTTTTTATTTTTCAAATATTCACCAAATTTATGTAATTTTTCATGATCAAATACGTCGATTAATACATTTTCTTTTGTTTCGGTTTTTTAATTTGTCCATGCTTTGAATGTCCCCATTTTTGTTTATTGGTTTCAATGCGATAAAATGCAACGCATTTTTGTTTAAAATCACAGTTTGAGGAATTGTTGCTATAAACAAAAAAGTTTTTAGGTTTGGTCCAATGCAAAGCTTATATGCAGTTTCAGCTCTTCAGCCTCGGACTCATCGTCCTGTCAAACTTTCTTCTTTTTCTTCCTCCTTTTGACACACCACCAGCCTTCACCCTTTACACATTGCCAGTGAAACATAAAGCTTCTAAGTGAAGTCCAAATGAAACATCAGATTTACCCAACCTAATTTTCACAGCTTTTTATAAAAAAAAAGGACAAGACGTTGTAGGTAGGTACAAGATGTTACGTTGTACAAGACTTTGAAGGTGTCCATCATGTCTTTGTATAGCTATTCTTGCTGGCCCATTAGATGCTCCACTCGGGCCAGCTTGCGCCAGAGCTCCTGTCAAATTTTAGCATTTAATTTGATCAGTATGTGTGCGTAAATTGTGCCAATATTGTAGCGGTATTTTGACAATATTGTAGAATAGGCACAGCTTTGCAAAGCCTAACTAGTATTAAGGAAAACATCTTGGCAAAATATCATATTTTGTTTTCATTCTTTGCAGGCTAGATTTGATGGGTGATAAGCTTCGAAGCAAAATGCAACTGCCTCATTCTTCTATGCATGCCCCTTTCCACGCTCATAGGGCACATTTGGTATTTTTAGAGCGCAATTGTTTAATTAGCCTGATGCAAGCAAATTATCATGGCTCAGAACCACATCAACACCAAGGACAAAGCCCTGGAGGGGAGCCAGGTCGTCTCAGCCATCTGTGCCTTTTTAGCAAGGGGTGTGAATGTTGCCTGCTACAGGTGGAAGCGGATGACTGCTGGTGGGGTGGCGACTACGACAAATGGGCAGCTCAGTTCGTGGGCAAGCCCCTGCCCAAACCCATGTTCTCCATCCATGCCTTTGCCATCCTGAGCTCTGCTCAGTTTGGGCAGTTCCCCGGCAGCTGCCCCCGGCCTCCATCCAAAGTTACTAAGCCTGTATTTTTGACCGCGGAGCGGCCCGAAGGGCCGCTCTGCGGTCTATAGAGGTTACTCAACTTTTGTCCTCATATATATATACATATGTATATATATGTTCCTGGAAATGCTGTCCACGGGCGAATTCTCAACGGATTGGGGCAAACTTTTTGACTGCGGAGGCGAGGGCGATAGGGCCGCTCCGCGGTCTATAGAGGTTACTAATCTTTTGTCCTCATGTAGGTATATATATATATTTCTGGAAATGCTGTCCACGGGCGAATTCTCAACGGATTTGGACAAACTTTTTTTTTCCTGAAAGGTAATGCAATTTTAGGAAGATCTGGAGGGGTAGAACCGGTTTCCGAGCATTTGAAACATTACTTTTTTGGGTAGAAACGTTGAAATTTGGGTATGCTGTAAACGGCCCAATTCTCAACGGATTTTGACAAACTTTTTTTTCCCTGAAAGGTAATATATTTTTAGGAACATTTGGAGGGGTGGAACAAGTCCCGAAGCATTTGAAACATTACTTTTTTGGGTAGAAAGGTTGCAAATTTGGGTATGCTGTAAAAGGCTCAATTCTCAACGGATTTTAACAAACTTTTTTTTTCCTGAAAGGTAATAAAATTTTAGGAAGATCTGGAGGGGTGGAACACGTCCCGGAACATTTGAAACATTACTTTATTAGGTAGAAAGGTTGAAAAATGGGGTATGTTGAGAAATGGCGAATTCTCAATGGATTTGGACAAACTTTTTTTTTGCTTAAAGGTAATAAAATTTTAGGAAGATCTGGAGGGGTGAAACTGGTCCCAAAGCATTTGAAACATTACTTTTCTGGGCAGAAAATTGGAAAATTGCAATATATGATTTTTGTGCTGTAAGACCTGAAGTCTTGAAAATTTGCACAGAATACTTGATTTTTTTTTTTTGTGTGTTTGTTTTCACAAGTCTTATATGTTAATTCTAAATCTGTGTTTACTTTTGAAATTGATTGAGATACCACAGACTTGCTTCTTTGAGTGACAAAATTTCATATATAGGATGAGCTCCGCGGTCACCTATTGTGCTTTGCGCCATATACTTGTTTTTTCCTGAATGGTAATGCTATTTTAGGAAGATCTGGAGGGGTGGAACCGGTTTCCGAGCATTTGAAACATTACTTTTTTGGGTAGAAAGGTTGAAAATTTGGGTATGTTGTAAAAGGCTCAATTCTCAACCAATTTTGACAAACTTTTTTTTTCCCCTGAAAGGTAATAAAATTTTAGGAAGATATGGAGGGGTGGAACTGGTCTCGGAGCATTTGAAACATTGCTTTTTGGGTAGAAAGGTTGAAAGATTTGGGTATGTGTAAAAGGCTCAATTCTCATCAGATTTTGACAAACTTTTTTTTCCTGAAAGGTAATAACATTTTAGAACGATCAAGAGGGGTTGGACCAGTCCTGGATCATTTGAAACATTACCTTTTTGGGTAGAAATGTGTATAGATTTGTGTGTAGACTGGTTGATGTATGATTTTGTTATTTATGTTTAATTGTGTTTGATAGAATATGTTTTGGTATATATAGAGTGTTTATATATTTTGGTTTTTGGGGTAGGTGGGAGTTGAAAAATGGGGTATGTTGAGTAAATGGTGAATTCTCAACGGATTTGGACAAACTTTTTTTTTGCTGAAAGGTAATAACATTTTGTAACGATCGGGAGGGGTGGGACCAGTCCTGGATCATTTGAAACATTACCTTTTTGGGTATAAATGTTGAAAAATGGGGTATGTTGAGAAATGGTGAAATCTCAACGGATTTGGACAAACTTTTTTTTTGCTGAAAGGTAATAAAATTTAAATAATATCTGGAGGGGTGTGAACTTGTCCCGAGGCATTTGAAACATTACTTTTCTGGGTAGAAAATTGAAAAATTGTAATATACGGTTTTTGTGCTGTAATACCTGAAGTCTTGAGAATTGCACAGAATACTTGATTTTTTTGTTCACAAGTCTTATATGTTGATTCTAAATCTGTGCTTACTTTTGAAATTGATTGAGAAACCACAGACTTGCTTTATTGAGTGACAAAATTTCATATATAGGATGCGCTCCGCGGTCACCTATTGCGCTTTGCGCCATATACTTGTTGAGTGGAGCAAAGCTGGACATTTGAAGCGATGTGACATGGTGACACCCTATAGCCACACGTCCAAGTCCAACGCCAATGAGGGCCACAGTGGCGTCGAGACCAAGGCCAAGGACATCCACTCCATCAAAGTAGCTCATATCCCCACTTATACATCCTTACTTCCACATTCTTCATTGCTGTCAATTTGCAAAAGGTATCCAATGGTTTATTCCTGTAGGAAATGGAGTCCAAGGATCGCGACAATGGCGAGGAGTCCACGGCCGTGGACAGCAATATCCAAATCATCGAAGACGTACCTACCTCCATTTACACATCCTTTATTCCACATTCTTCAATGCTGGCAATTTGTAGGATGCATCAAATGGGCCTTTCCCATGGGAGATGGACAAGTAGGCCTCTCTCGCCCCCTTTGTCTGTGGCTTCTTTTAATCATTGACTTTTATTTTTTGCCACACCATTTGTAACTATTGAATGTGTCTTTACATGAATGTCTTGTTGTTTCAAATCCAGCTTTGAATTGAATTTCAACAATTTCAACACAAGCATTCATTCAATTTGTCTTGGAACATTTAAACTTGTTGAGCGATTTATATATTCTAAGTAGATAGATGGCTCCCCCTTTAATAAATTCTAACAATTACTTTTGCATTTTTTGCATAGTCAAAAGCCCGGAATTGGCACAATCTTTTATTTCAAAAAGATATGGAGACGAAATATCAAAAAAGATCTCAGGAGTTTGTTAAATTTCACAATAGAACCACGGGCCTTCCCACCATTGTCGTAGGCTTTCTCTCCATGAGATGGGCAGGATGGAGCTGAGGGAAGGAGGGATGAGGGAATAGAAAAGAGAGAGCATGGGAGGGTCACAAATGCCGCGCCCATCCCCTGAATGGCACCAAGTGCTGATCGTTCAAACTAGTCCCTTGTCTTTCTGATGTGAAGCGATGGGTTGCCTAGGTAGAAGGGAATAGGATTGCAGGCGGATATGGAGATTAGGGGGGCATTGGGGTCGTGGAAGGTTGTATGTGGGCATGTGATGTGTGAGTGTGTGTGTGATAAGGCACAGTAAATATGGAACAGATTTCAGTTATCATAAAGTTCGGAAGATGTTATAGAAGCGAAAATAGCAATGACATGCATATAGAAATCATCAATCAAAGAAGTAAAGTGAAACGTAAGTAAATAGAAGACTTCTTTGGAATCAATCATTTTGTATTTGATAGATTATTCTGATCAAATTTCTTTAGTGTGATTTTTAAGAAAATGCTAAAGCTTGCTATTGGAAAACAAATATGCTAATAGTTGGCTATTGAAATAGATAAGCGAAAAAGTCGGGTGTTACATAGGGATGGTAGGGGAGGTAGGTGTGTCAGGAGACGGGGAGGGGGGATCTTAGAACATCTGGTCGTAGTCAACGGCGTGGTTGACGGAGTCCATTCGAAGTCCATTCGTGGTTGACGAAGCTGTACTGGTCGCGGTCCTGGAGCGCGGGGATGACAATGCCCCAGGTCTCCTCCAGCCAGGCCGGACTCCCCTGTCAGAGTCCATTCTAGGTTTTCTACACTAGGAGTGAGAGGAGGGGAGCAAAAGGATACTGCCTGCGCCCAGATCTCCCCCAGCATCTCCTGGTCAGCGCGGTGCTGGTCAGAGGCACTGATGTCGGCCCAGACACACCCAATCATGTCCGCCAGGAAGTAGCGGAGGATCTTGATGTTGCGCTGGAGGTCCGGCTCGTCGATGACGCCGTAGGGGCCGGGGATCTTGAAGATTAGCAGGGTCTTGTAGTAGCCCTCCTCCAGCCATCGGAGCAGGTCCTAAAAACATGTTCTAAAGTCTGTAGAGGAGAATGATCAGAGAGATTGAGGTTGGTATGAGTGATGGGGTGGAACAAAGAATGAGTGAATGAGAGAGTGGAGAAGGCACACCCCGATGGCAAAGTTGAGTGCCCAGAGGGCAGTGTCCCCGTAGTCCTGGCTGTAGCGGATGGGGTTGTTGATGGAGGTGCGGCTCCAGTGGCTGGTGGTATTCAGCCAGCCGTCCTCCCCATCCTTGCGCAGCTCCATGAGGATCAGGTCCCCCCGCAGGACCGGGCGGTCCCCGTGCATGTCCACCAACTCTTCTCCCGTCCACTTAAAGGTCCCACTCTGTCTCTATTCATTCCACTCACAAGCTAATGTGTTGTGGAGACTGAGATGAGGAAATAGAGGAGAGCTACCGTGGAGGCGGTAGGCCCCCGTATGGGCGAGGAGGCGCACAAGGAAGCGGTAGATGGGGACCTCGCTGCCGTCATTGTCGTTGCCAGAGCTGGAGCTGAAGGAGGAGTCCAGGTCGGTGGGGGCGGCCTCGGCGCTGGTGACGGGGACAACCTGATCCTCCAGGTCCATGGGGGCGGAGGGCTGGGAGGAAGTGTGGATGGGCGGAATGGTGTAGGAGATGGAGAGCAAGAGTGGAGAGCTTTGAGGCAGAGTCAGTAGCGATGAAGTTTAATTTTTACTCAAATCAAAAATTTCTTTTATAAAATCTGTTATATTGTAATTCTTTAATAAAGATGAAACGACCTATTCTCTGTTGCAAATCTAATTTGTCAGGCAAGGCTCGGGGAAAAGAGTGGCAACATTGACAGGCCTGGGATTGCGACAGACCTTCCATAGAGGAATCCAACCTCCCAGCTGCAGTAAACGTACTTTTGTGCGCTTGTATGCATTCCAATCTCTTTTATTGTCTCAAAAGCCTCATAAAAACTGTCTAGATGTTTGTTTGTAACAACAAATGCTGCTAACGGGGCATAATGGATATAAAAAGTTGTGCTCTCTGATAAGGCTATCATTAATTGACCATTGGTGATTTGGATTACTGGCGCCAAAATTTGGACAAGACTATTATAGTCATCGTGCTGGCCAAGGCTCAAATGTGCCCAACGAAACCTCAGTCAGCTCAGTGCCCGTAGGCCTCCGAAGCAGGAGTGCCATTTCGCCTTTCTTTACCATCAAAAAATAAGTTTGACGAATTTCAGTAATTAAAAATTAGCGTTGGGTGAAAACTCTCGCATTTTCTGTTTGCTATCGTTATTACTGCTTAGGAATGAAACGCTTATTTTAATTTAAAAATGGTAACTGTCTCAGAAAAATCTACATGCAATAACGCAAAATTAGTATACAGCAACGCTAAGCTTTTTTATGGTTTACGTCATAATTTAGTTAAAGTTTTTTGGTTTTGCATGCATATTTACGCTGGCAAAGAATGGCTTGTTCCATAATTTATTTTCATTTGCGACTTCTATGAAACATAAGAGTGTCATTTAGTGTTGGACTGATTTGGTTAGGCAATGCCATTGGTTTTTTTGCATAGATGTATGAAAAGAAAGATGAAAATTTTATCTATCTTCGTGACGAAAAGATAAACGTTTGTGCTTTTTTTGTCTATTTTAACTGTAACTTGATATCAACAAGGTTTTTATCAACTCCGCAATCCGCGCAACAGCCTAGGGATAGGCCACGCCAGGAATGGAATGAGGGGTGTCATCGGGTGCCATGCTTGGGTTGGTAATCAGGCTGTGCTGCTGCCAAAAAAGCCTTGTCAATGAGCATTGTCATTGGAATGTCATTGTGGTTTGAATGTATGAAAGCTCACGCTTGCACAGTCTGATCAAGGAACGATGGAAGACACAGGCTTTGGGGGGAGTGTAAAATCTCACGCGTCTTGGTAGGAGCGGGCAGGGAACAAGATGGTGGGGACGGCTGTGAGAGCAGGGCGAGATGGGATGCGCATTGTCCTTGAAATGCCCTGCGGACCTGACCAGTGCCACATCAACCCAAGGCACATTGAAGAAAGTCATCAATTGACAGATAAAGGGTAATTGGTCAAAAATCTGCTAGTTTGAAGGAAATGTTATTTTAAGTCTGAGTTTAAGAGATAAACTGATTACTACTCAATATTTGCCTGGCTGCCGCTTGCCTGCAGGTTGGAAGCTCCTATTTTTTCACAAAATGGAGTTAAACTTCCGAAAGTACCTGGTTTGGATCCTGTGGTAGAGGCTGAGCATTGAGCTGCTCCCCTGGCTGCTCTTCCTGCGGCTCTTCAACTATCACAGGCTGTGGTGGAAGGCGGCGGATCACCTGTTCGTCAATTGGGTTTATTAGCATTAACGAGGCTTATCTATATTGAGTGAAGTCTATTCTATGCCCATAAATGCAATGACTGACCACATTTCATCCATTCATTAAGATGCCTGAGCCCAGGATGAGAAACGTAAGCTGGTTGTCTACAGGAACTTTGACAATGTTGTGGAGAGCCCCTAAGCGGGTCATCTGTGTCTTCCTCGCCGTCATTTGCCAAAGGTAGCGTTGAACAGCTTGCTCGAAGGCCTGCATGCGCTTGTAGAGCAGGGCCTTCTTCCGCTCTGCAGGTACTGGAGCAGGAGCTGATACAGCGGAGAATGAGTCGACTTGTCTCATCAAGATACCTCAACATCAACAAACAACCATCTTTTGGAAGCCGATGAGAGAATAGAAATGTGTGACCAGAAAGAGCTTGCGCAAAGAGTTCCTGGTGCAGGAGAGGCAGGTAGTCCACTACCATCCAGCTGCGGAGGAATGCCTTAATATCGATTGCATCAAATCGTAAGAGTTTGAAGTGGGAAAAAAATGTGGTTAGCCCCTTGTCTGCAAATGAGCTATTTCGAAGTCAGTGGCAAAATCCTCACCATGTGATACGCAGTAGGGAGGCATGGGGGCCAGGGGAACTGCCGTACCTTCAAGAGAAGCAGATGTAGACGAGAAAGGTCACACTCCCCAATGATCGACAAGAGGGGCTACGGAACTGGCATTGAAGAGAACACGGAACATCAGACGTCAGAGTAGTGCTAGAGAGGAGTTGAGAGGCTGGGCGCATAGGGTAGATGGCAAAGGGGTGTGTGTGTAGGGTGACTGGGGAGAGGGAGAGACGAGAAAGATACATTGCTTCAATGACTGCTAAAGCCAACGGAAAGCCTCACAAGTAGATGCCCAGACCACTATAGCAATTGGCAATGCTCACCAGTAGACTCTGGACAGCAGTCCGCTTGCAGCATTGTAAGGCTTTTTGACTAGTCGTCCTAGGGAAATATTACTCTGGTGCACGCGAGCCTGTTTAAGGGGTGTAAGTGAAACCTCACCAGCTCGGGAAGATTGGGCTTGCGCCTCTGGCTGGTTGCTTGTAACCGAATTGCCTTTGACTTTGTTTTAACTTCCCCAGTAGACGCCCAGACCGCTAAAGCCATGGGTAATGCTCACCAGTACACGCCCAGACTGCTAAAGCCATGGCCAAGCATCACCAGCAGACGGCCAGAACGCTAAAGCCATGGGCAAGCCTCAGCAGTGGATTCCCATACTGCTAAAGTCATGGTCTCGCACACGCCGTGACCTTGAGAGGTACCACCAGACCTCGTTGAGACCCCAAAAAAGTAAAAAAAGTTTTTTACTACCTTTCATCTTTCTTGTATATATTTTCTTAAATCCTTTTTTATTCTTTATCGAACTGTGTTTTTAGATATGCATAAATCGCAGTAGATCAAAAAATCGATTCCTTGTAACTCCGCGGCTTGATCAAGTTTTCATGCACGCTGCACGGCGCAAACAAGCGCTTGTTCACGTCGCTTGAATTTCGACGAGATGGCAAATTTTTTTTTTAAGAATTCCACCTCCTCGATAAATTTTTCTTAAATGCTTTTAAATTCTTTATCCAACCATGTTTTCAGATAGCTATGAATCGCAGTAGATCAAAAAATCGCTTCCTTGCAACTCCACGGCACAGACAAGTGCTCAAGTGCACCGCGCAGCATGCTCGACCCCTGAAATTTGGGCTCCACCTCGCTGCGCGGCGTGGTCGACCCCAGGGTTGTCCTTGCCGTGACTCGCGGCGAGGTCGACCCCAGGGCCAACCTTGCTGCATGGCGAGGTTGACCCCAGGGTCGTCCTTCCCGCGCGGCATGGTTGACCCCTCGACCCCAGGTTCAACCTTGCCGCGCGGCATGGTCGACCCCTCGACCCCAGGGTCGACCTTGCCGCGCGGCGTGGTCGACCCCTCGAACCCAGGGTCGACCTCGCCGCGCGGCGAGGTCAACCCCTCGATCCCAGGGTCAACCTCGCCCCGCGGCAAGGTCGGCCCGCAGCGCGGACAGACCTTGCAGGGGTCGACCACGCCGCGCGGTGCGATCGACCGCGCTGCACAGCGAGGTCGACCCCAAATCGGCTGCATTGCGACTTTTTAAACCTAAATTTCTAAAAATATTGTTGACAACTTTGAAAAACTGAATACACCATCGTATGCAGAATAAATTTCTACATCTAGAACAGCCTCTAGATGTCACAAAATCAATCCACATACGTCAGGATTTTAGTTCGCAGCAAGAAAAGTCACTCGCGGCAAGGTTGACCCAGGTCAACCTCGCCGCGTGGCGCGGTCAACCCCTCCAAAATCAAAAATGATGCGATTACGCACGATTTTGTTGACAAAATTGATAAAGTAACTACACTATCGGATCCAAAATTAATTTTTGTTTTATAAATCTGGTCTCAGATCGCGCGCCCGAGCTCTGTGTGAGGAATGGCATCGATTTAAATGAGGTCGCGGCAAGGTCGGACTTTGCCGAAAATCCGCGGCGAGGTCGACCCCGCGGCGCGGACGACCCCCACACCGGGGGGGGGGGGGGGGGGGGGGGGTTTTTGAAACAGTGGGGGGGGGGTTGGGGGTGGGGGGTTGGGGGGGGGGGGGGGGGTTTTTGGTGTGTGGGGGTGGAGGGGTTGTGGTGCGGAGCTTTTGAATCTTTTCTGGGAAGGTTGGGCGTATGCTGTAAAAGGCTCAATTCTCAACGGATTTTGACAAACTTTTTTTTTGCCCCCCCTTGCGGTTGGTGCTCAGCGCACTGCTGCATGCAGGCATGCCAGAGCGTTCTTCTACATTAGTTGGGTGAGTACATCAATGCCAAACAGATTGATTGTGATAATGACGGCTCTGGGGGCGAATGCTTGAAAGGTAATAACATTTTAGGAAGATCTGGATGGGTTAGAACTGGTCCCAGAGCATTTGAAACATTACTCGCTTTTGGTATTTTTGTGGGTTTGGTTTTTTCGTTTGTCGCTTTCTTTTGGTTTTGTTTCTGTTGTGCTGCTTCTCGATCCTTGCTATTTGGTGTGGGTTTTTTTTTTGGGTAGAAAGTTTGAAATATGGGGTATGCTGAGAAATAGCTTGTGATGTATGTTGATGGCTGGAATGCTTGTTTTGTTTGATTTTCTGGGGGGGGTTTTGTCTCTGTATATATATATATATATATATATATATATATATATATATATATATATATATATATATATATATATATATATATATATATATATATATATATATATATATATATATATATATATATATATATATATATATATATATATATATATATATATATATATATATATATATATATATATATATCTGGAATCTCGCCTGGGTGAATTCTCAATGGATCTTGACAAACTTTTTTTTGCTGAAAGGTTATAACATTTTAGGAAAATCTGGGGGGGTGGAACTGGTCCTGGAGCATTTGAAACATTACTTTTTTGGGTAGAACGTGTGAAAATGGGTTATGTTGAGAAATGGCGGATTCTCAACGGATGTGGACAAACTTTTTTTCGCTTAAAGGTAATAACATTTTAGGAAGATCTGGAGGGGTGGAACTGGTCCGGGAGCATTTGAAACATTACTTTTTTGGGTAGAAAGTTTGAAAAATGGGGTATGTTGTGAAATGGCGAATTCTCAACGGATTTGGACAAACTTTTTTTTGCTTAAAGGTAATTAAATTTTAAGAATATCTGGAGGGGTGGAACTGGTCCCGAAGCATTTAAAACATTACTTTTCTGGGTAGAAAGTTGGAAAATTGCAATATGCGGTTTTTGCACTGTAGTACCTGAAGTCTTGAGAATTGCACAGAAAAGTTGATTTTTTTGTTCACTAGTCTTATATGTCGATTCTAAATCTGTGCTTACTTTTGAAATTGGTTAAGAAACCGCAGACTTGATTTTTGAGTTACAAAGTATCATATAAAGGATGCGCTCCGTGGTCACCTATTGCGCTTTGCGCCATATACTTGTTAGGAAATAACACAGCTATTGGTTGTTCTATTTGCATATTAATTAAATTGCAATTGCGGAGGAGCTAATATTCGTTCATTTAATTTGACCATATTTATGCTAAGATCAACTCCAAAGTTTTCTAAGAATTGATCTTGGTTGAACCAATTTGTTTCCCTGGCAAGTGCCTGAATTTGCTCAAGACGTTGTTTTGCATCCACAGAAGCAGAACGTATAATGGATGATGTTTGCTTTTCTGTCAGTTTTTTTGAACATTTAATTGGCCAGTCTAGGGTTGCAACTTCCAAGGGAAAATAAATATGACGTTGTGGATTACCAACATGAAGGCATGGCAGTTGTGGGAAGCGAAGGTTACCATAAAGTTCAGCAAAGTAATCTGCTACAGTAGTGCTTCTCTGATTACCATTTTTTGTCTCTGCCATAAAACTTAGCTTATTCGCTGGTTCATGTAAGCTATTGACTCGATATACACGAACTGATCCAGGAATATGCTCAATGCGTACACGAAGTCCCTTAACTGCATCAGCCAAGTATTTCCACTCAGTTTTGTTTAGAGCAAATGATGGATTTAATTTTTGGACATTATAGATATTAGGCTCCCATTGATTATTTTTTAGTCCATTGCCTGCAGCTGTATTGTTAATATGCTTTTCATTAAGAACATCGCACATAAAAGCTGGCATCCCGTAGCGTGCTTTGTAAAATGCTGAATGAGCAACATCAATATTGAGGAGTGGGCGATTAGGATGACATACATGTACACTGCTAAAGAAACCAGTCCACATTTCTATTCCTGATCCAAGGTATAAAGCTTCATTTTCTCTTGTGGGAATTTTAAAAAACGATGATTTCCAAGGGCACATTTGTTTGCTTTGATTCATGAATGGGCATGTCATAGATTGGCGCATCACAATGTCCAATATTTGCAAAGGTGTTGAGACATGAGCATTACTGGTCCTTGTCATAGCTTGAGATAAATCAAGATTTATTGAGGCAACGGGTTGAATTGTCACTCGGCACACTGTAAATTCTCGAGCATCTTTAGACAGTGCCACATTAACTTCTATTTGAATAGGAATGTTGTTTTCTTCCAAAAAAAGCTTTGTAGGGCTAAACAGTAAATGAACTCCATCATAAGCATAGGAGAAAATGTTGCCAAATATGTGTTTATTGTTAGCAATTGCGGTCCAAAATATTTTATGATTTTCATCTTGTGCAAGTTTTCGATTGATGATGGGATGACAAATTGCAACGTGGTACTGTGAAATTACAACATCTGTCCTGCGCAAGTCAAGTGCAATATAGGTGGCAGTCAATTTTATTGGTTTTCCTAATGTTCCACCATTATCAGGTCGGAAAACGAGTTGTTTTAGATCCATATTAGCCAATTCAGTCAGTATGGGAGGTGATAAGTCTCTTGGCGATCCTGTACCAGCCCGGCTTTGTCTGTAATTGGATAGTGGAGAAAATTTTGAACCTGGGGAGGTCGATGAATGACGCCCTGAGTCACGATTACTTTTGGCATTATGAAATGTATTATAGTGTTCAGTTGATGATATATTTGATTTTACATGCTGTAATTTTGCTGCATTGGTTGTTGATTGACATGCTTGGAAGGTGTTGATTGTCTGCAACCCATTGGGACCATTGGATATCCTTGATTTAGATTCATTTTGTTTTGGTAGAAAACGTGCCATAATTCCCTTTCTTCTTGATGT
>JASANA010009792.1:0-17416 GCA_030248095.1 Ptycholaimellus sp. GST1_10 | reverse complement strand
GGAACTGGGAGTTCCAGTGGCCTGTCCCTGGCAAGCGGCGGCAGCGAGACACGAGGCCAAGTTTGGTTGGCCCAGGCTCAGAAGCGCCTCACTTTGCCGGCTGAGCATGGCTCAGCGACTCTTTATTCTTCCTTTCTTCTGCCAGCCAATCGTAGTGAAAGGCAGCAAAATAATCGGTGAACTCAGAGTAGATAAATTCACAATTCACTCGTCAGCAAGCTGAGAGTATGATTGGAATTCATCTTTTCCTTTTCAACGCGTCTTGCCAATAGGCTGAGCGATTGAGAAGGAATGAGGAGTGAAGAGAAGTGCAGGGTGAAGGTAGGCTACTGGATGGAGTAGTCGACGCTGGCGGCGACGTAGCTGGGCTTGGCGTAGAGGTGCTAGCAGTTGAAGGTGGAGGGGAGTCAGCAGATCGTCTTGTGGCCATGGGTGTTTCCACTCATGAACCACTCCATGTCTGCGACCATAAAAAGGGGTGTGCTGCACAGGAGCACACTGGGATCCCTTTTGATAGCCATTTCCGATGTGGTGTGAGGAGCAGAGTTGGGCGGAAGCTATTATCGGATATAGATAGTTACAACCGGAAGAGGGCCGGAAGTTAGTAGGAAACAGTAGAGGAAAGGCAGCACCATCACCTTACATTCTAACACAACTGAGGAGGTCCGGCCTTGGCAGGCCAGACCCCTCAACCACTTTACAACGGAACCATGATCTGGTACTGAAGGACTCCTGAGTCCGCACATGGATACACATCCGCGCCTGCCACCCGCTGAGCTGGGAGAATTACACTTTCATTTCATCCCCACTCTGCTACCATCATTGGCTTCCCGTCCGCTTCAATCTCTCCGCAAAGCCCCATGAAGGATGGATGAACCTACAGAGCTATGATGTTTTGACTGCCCCTCCACAGAAACCCAATTGCACTGAGGTGCAGCGTCATCTGTTGGTCATAGGTGAAGAGGTGTATTGGGTGGAGACCACCGGACAGGTGAAGAAGGCGCGAGCAGCTCAGGCCGACTTTCCCACCCTTCCGGCCTACGCCCATGCACCTGCCCTGACCCTGCACCATCACCAGGTTTTCCACTCTGAGGCCCCTGCGGACCCTGCCTACTCAGCCATGCACCTGGAAGCCCAGATCATCCATCAACACCTACAGCAACAGCTGGAGCAATTCCAGTTCAATCGACACAGTCTGCAGGCCCATTCCAGTGCCCCAGAGCCCAGAGATGGCGCCCTCCACACCGCCGGCTTCTTTGCCTGGTTCTCCGGTGCTCCCTTTTTGCCCTGGCATTTTGCTGTGCTCATAGGCCTCTCCATTCTATTCTTCCCTCTCTGCTGGAAGGGAAAGAAAAGAGGTGAAGTGATGTGGGAGCCGTGGAGGCAGAGCCTGAGTGCAAGAGCACATCAGATGCGGACGACGTGGGACGTGTGGTGGCACTGACTGCACTCCTCCCCTCCACCCCTTCATGACCCCAGCACGGCTCCTTCCTTTCCTCCCTACCCTACCCTTACTCAACCCTCATACCCTTCAGCCCCTTGTGCTAGGCATTCAGGACCGGAGAGAGATGATCAGAATCACCCAGAACTAGGCAGGTGAGACATGAGCATAGGCTGGCGGAGGATTTGGACTCGGGAATGAGCAGGGATGTACTGGATGCGGATGCAATCCACGCCCCTTCCTACCACCCGCCACCCATGGGCTAAGACCAGGCGACAGACAAAGCACTTGCCCGCCTCCTTCCACGCACCTCCCAACAGGTCTCTTGTGGCACTGACTGCGCTCCTCCCCTCCACCCCTTGTGCGCCCTCCACACCGCCGGCTTCTTCACCTGGTTCTCCGGTGCTCCCTTTTTGCCCTGGCATTTTGCTGTTCTCATATGCCTGTCCATTGTATTGTTCCATCTCTGCTTAAAAGGCAAGAAAAAGGGTGAGGTGGTGTGGGAACCGTGGACGCAGAGCCTGAGTGTGAGAGCGCATCAGATGCGGATGACGTGGGGTGTGTGGTGGCACTGACTGCGCTCCTCCCCTCCACCCCTTCATGACCCCGGCACGGCTCCTTCCTTTCCTCCCTACCCTACCCTTACTCAACCCTCATACCCTTCAGCCCCTTGTGCTAGGCATTCAGGACCGGAGAGAGAATGATCAGAATCACCCAGAACTAGGCAGGTGAGACATGAGCATAGGCTGGCGGAGGATTTGGACTCGGAGATGAGCAGGGATGTACTGGATGCGGATGCAATCCACGCCCCTTCCTACCACCCGCCACCCATGGGCTAAGACCAGGCGACAGACAAAGCACTTGCCCGCCTCCTTCCACGCACCTCCCAACAGGTCTCTTGTGGCACTGACTGCGCTCCTCCCCTCCACCCCTTGTGCGCCCTCCACACCGCCGGCTTCTTCACCTGGTTCTCCGGTGCTCCCTTTTTGCCCTGGCATTTTGCTGTTCTCCATATGCCTGTCCATTGTATTGTTCCATCACTGCGTAAAAGGCAAGAAACAGGGTGAGGTGGTGTGGGTACCGTGGTCGCAGAGCCTGAGTGTGAGAGCGCATCAGATGCGGATGACGTGGGGTGTGTGGTGGCACTGACTGCGCTCCTCCCCTCCACCCCTTCATGACCCCGGCACGGCTCCTTCCCTTTCCTCCCCTACCCTACCCTTACTCAACCCTCATACCCTTCAGCCCCTTGTGCTAGGCATTCAGGACCGGAGAGAATGATCAGAATCACCCAGAACTAGGCAGGTGAGACATGAGCATAGGCAGGCGGAGGATTTGGACTCTGAGATGAGCAGGGATGTACTGGATGCGGATGCAATCCACGCCCCTTCCTACCACCCGCCACCCATGGGCTAAGACCAGGCGACAGACAAAGCACTTGCCCGCCTCCTTCCATGCACCTCCCAACAGGTCTTTTCCATCCTCAGCCAACCCATTTCCATCTCTCTCAAGCCTCTCTCTCCCCTGGGTTCACCTCCGCCGACCTCTCCACTGGCCTGGCCTTGCCTCACCCCTGGTCAGAGAGTGCTGGCGCAGCAATTTACGCAAGCCACATGGGACGAAGAGCCAGCCAAGGAGACCCCCGTCGCCCCATTCATCGCTGTCACTCATTTCACCACCCCCGGTAGCCGAGCTCTCATTTCGGTTCAGGTGGAGATAGCAGACATGACATGCCGCCTCTTCTTCAACAAATGCGCCAACCGCACCATCCTCTTCAGCAAGGGCAAGGCCCACTTGCCTCTTACCCATGTGTCCTCCCTCAAGCCCCCCAAAGCCCCCAGGGACTCCATCAACACCATTGCCGGACTACTCCATGTGCAGGCCTGGATTCAGCTCCCTTCAGCATTAGCAGATTGCCAATTCCTGCAGACATACGCGATTGCGGAGGACGTGATGGGAAACCTGAACGTGGACGGCATCTTGGGCCTGGACATGCTGGAGTTCTTCGGCAACTTCTACCTCAGCTTCTCCGCCAAGACCATCACCTTCGAAAAGGTTCCCCAGCCTCTGCATTTCCAAATGGACAACCCCATCATCCCCTCGATGGGAAAGAAACACATTGAGGAAATGCGTAAGCAAGTCCAACAGAAGAAAGAGCTGAATGCGGCCTATGAGCTCCTCGTCAAGGTGGAAGACGGGAGCCCACAGCCGTACCCGACCACACCCCTGGACATGGTGCCCAGCCCCGTCTACCACTGCACCAACGGCGCCTGCGTGGAGAACATTGGCACCGTTTGCACCATCCCCGCCCTCAAAATGGGCACGCCCGACACCCCCAACTCCTTCTGCATCTTCAACCTCGCTTCCTCCTTCTCCTACTGCTCACTCCAGGTAGGCCATACCCGTCTGCCCGGAGGATTGCAGGCAGATCCAGCGCTGGACTATGAGGACCTGAGCGAGGTGATGGGCTGTCCCGTCCTGTGCAAGATCACACTTGAGGTGCACTTCCACCGCCTAGAGCCCATGGCCCTCGACTTCTACGTGGTCCCGGACTATGCCCTCACCACCCCCTTTGTCATCGGCATCGAAGGTTACTGCAAACTCCCCTACCTCCGTGTCTTCCCCAAGTACTGCGAGCCCCTACTGCCCCATGTGAAGCCAGCAGTGCTCCTCTAATATCCAGACCTGGAAATGCAAGCAGTGCAGCGCCCAGGAGTGCCAGCATATCACTGCCTGGTCGTCGCCTCTGAAGCCCGCCTCTTTGGGCCCCCAGCCCTGGTATGCTCCGCCGCCTTGTTCACTCGCAGGGCGGAAGTTGCCTGGAGGGCAGCAGAAGAGATCACTCTGCCGGGGATCCCGCGACCCATGCCGGACAACCTGCCCATCTCCCCGGCCACCCCAGCCCGCTCCCTTGTCCTGCCCGGGCCTCCCTCCCCATCCATGCGGACTCCCTGGCCAACTCTCTCTCCCTCTTCCTTCAAAGTCACTGTCTCCCAGGAAGTGCAGGAGAAGGGAGGACTCGTCTCCCTCCCTCCCAGGTTTGGCCCTACCCAACCGCGGTACCCTCACGCCACTGGCAAGGACAAATAAGGACCTGGCACCTGCACTCGCGGCAGCATCCCCCACGACCCCCACGATCCACGCTGCGGGCAGGGCACAGCCAAACGGGTAAAACAGAGGAAGGTCTGCAATGAGGAAAAGAAGAAAGGCTGCAATGAGGACAAGCAGAAAGTCTGCAATGAGGTGAAGGCTCGAGATTGACGAGCCTGGCCAAGCCTTGGCATTGCCTCCGCTGCAACCTCACCTTGCCCCTGCCTATTGCGCCCACGCTTACAGAAGGTCTCATCCCTGCACCGTCCTATGTCCTGTTAGACGATTCTTTCCTTCAGGTGCAAAAGGCTGACCCCTTGGTGGGAGCAGTGATGAGGTACCTGACGCAAGGGGAGGAGCCAGAGCCGGAGACGGAGAAGGCCATGACGCGCATCGCGGCAGACACCAAGGTTGGCCTGGCCAGCATGCTCTTCTGCCGACACCACGACCCCCATCACTCCCTGCTTCCCCTGTATGCTCCTTTCTCGCAAAGAATGAAGCTCATCAAGGCACATCATGGCAAATTTGGAGCCCACTGTGGGGTGGCAAGAACCGTGAATTGCCTCCGCATCTACTACTTCTGGCCCTTGCTCAACAAGGATGTCCGTGAATATGTCCGCACCTGCCCCCTCTGCCCCCATGCCAAATACCTGGTACATCCTTCAAAGGCCCATCTTTTCCCTCTCCTTCTATGCCCAGTCAATTGCCGGGGGGAAATAGACTGCATGGGGCATATGCCACTCACTCCTTCAGGCAACCGATACATCGTGGTCTATCAGGACTGGACCAGCAAGTGGCCAGAGGCCGCTGCCCTGGCAGACATGACCTCGCCTACAATCGCCAGCTTTGTATGAGACCAGGTAATATTCAGGCATGGCTTGCCGCACAAGCTGGTCCATGACGGAGCCCGGTACTTCACTTTCAACATCTTCACCGCCTTCCTGGCCCAGTTTCGCATCAATGACTCCTGTTCCACCCCCTATCAGCCCAACACTCAGGGCAAATTGGAGCGCTTGAACCAGTCCCTGATCGCCCTGCTCCGTGCTGTCACCGACCTGAGCCCTGACGCCTGGGACGAGCCCCCCCCCCCCCCTTCAGGTCCTCTTCACCTACCATTCCACCCCTCACACAGGCACAGGCTACTCCCCGGCGAAACTGATGTTGGGCAGAGAGCTTACCTGGCCCAGGGAGGCCATGATGGTGCCCGTGGAGCCGCAGTTGCACCCCGCCAGGAACTTTATGGCCGACCTCACCTATAACCTATCCTCCATCCGCGCCCTTGCCCTCGCCAACCTCGGCAAGGCCCAGCGCTCCTACAAACGCTACTACAACAAGCAGCGCAAGCCACCCACTGTCTTCACTCCCGGCAACGAGGTGTACTATTCCAAGCCTAGGAACCAGGTCCCCAAAGGCCAGAACAAGAAGTTCACAGCGGGTTCTACATCAACGTGGCCATCAAATTCCCCAACTACCTCATCGCTGACGTCTCCGGCCCAAAGCCCATTCACCGTATTGCCCACCACAACCGGTTACTCCCTGCCTACCCCCGTCTGCAGCCAGGGCAGGTAATGGAGGAGGACGAGGAGGAGGAAGGATAACACCCCGCCCGCCCCTCCACCCTCCAAGTGGCCTCCGCGTTGGGTGCCAGCATCCAGATGAATGGCTCCAGCTCTGGCGATGACTCCTCCGATGTCAACTAGGCCACCAGCCGCAGGGGCAGCCGAGTTAGTCCCTATCTTCCCCTCATTTCCTTCCCCTCCATCTCCTCTCTTTCCTTTCCTTCCTTGACTCCCCTGAAGACAGTACAATGTCGCCTTTCTTTATAAACCAGCTCTTCTTCTCTCCCCAAAGCCCTAGCCAGGCATTTGCCCACCTTGGACACCCCCAAGCGCCGGCTCCATTAGCCCTAGGGGAGTCCTGCCAACCCTTGGACTTCAGCAAAGCAAAGAATAATCAGCTGCAATTCCAGGCTTCAGGCTGGCCAACCAGCGGCCAACCTAAGCCCCTCCATCCCTCTGTCAGCTGCTGTTGGCCCCACTGCCGCAGCAGTGAGGCATTCAAAATTTCGGCCACCGCAAGGCGGGGATGTGGGTTGGGAGGATGCCCCTGGCATACCCTGTAAGGCCTGCAAAGCCCATTCGCAGTGCTCTTGCCCTGCGAGCGGGTGGGGATTTGTAGGCAGAGGCCCTGCCACGGCCTAGTGCCCGTCCAGCCACATCAAGCCCCTGAGTGGTGACACACTGCCGCCCAACTAGTTTGCCTCCTGCTTCCTTATCTTTAAAAGTTTAAAAACGAATTAAAACCCCAATTTCCCAAGATTTGTGTATTCTCTATAACTTTCTGTAATGTGAAAACGGATTTTAAAAGATAAATTAGGGTGAACACATAAGCAAAAGAGGTAGCAAAAGAACACATCCCAAATAAAATGACCCGAAGCCCTTTTGTAAAACGAGTTTTGGCCTGAACACATAAGCAAAAGCGTTTTTAGTGGGGTTTTACGCTAAGTGGAGCACTGCTGGAAAGTGACCTGACTAACTTATTTGACTAAAATAACTTTTAAAAGCCACCCAGCCTGACCCCTTAGCGCAAAACGCGTTTTTAAAAAAACAATGTATTCACCAAACGCGTAAGAAAAAGCTTTTAAGCTTATCGTTAACACCCGCTGAAGCGTTTGGGCTAGCCGCTTTAGTGGTAAAATGCGTGTTTTGTGCCATCGAGCGACTTTTTCGTAATTATTTCTCTTTAAGTTTTCAGCCTCTTAGGTGGTTGCCCCAATTAAAAGCTGCAACCTTATTGCAAAATGCTGAATTCGGATAAAATGCGGTGCCAACTAGACTGAGAGGAGCAGTAAGAAATATTTGAAAACTGTCAGGGAAGCAATAAAATGATGCCCACAAGCAGGCAGGAGAGATGAATAAAGGCCTCTAAAACATAAAGTTACATAAGTGTTTCAAGGTCCGCTAATCAAAAATAGAGGGCAAGGCGAGCAGCAAGTGTCCCTTGCCCTCACAGCTTCATGGCTCAGCTTCAAGTAAAATTAATAAATATATTTGGTGTCAAAACTCAATATCCCTGGCAGGACAGCTCTGAAAAGTTGGAGGTCGGAAAATTTGAGTTTTCGGCGATTTTTTTCATAAAACTCAAATTTCAGACGATCGATAGATTTGTATACATTAGCCGTACACAGCTATGACAATAGTTTTTAAAGTTTTTACCAAAAAATTTCATTTTCTATCAAAAAACCAAATATATGGCTGAAAATGAAATTTTGAAGATTCAAGAAAACTTGTTTTTTCTCAAAATTTTTGGTTTTTAAATCTGGTTTTTGACTTCGCCATCGTATTTCTCGCAACATTTTGGTCCAGAAAATGTGTTCAAACTTGCCAATAAGGGGTGAGCCTTGGAATTATAGACCCAAACATGACGAGAACCAGAAAAATGCCCTAGGTTATAGCATAGGGCATTTTTGCTGATGTAACATTTTGATGCTAAAAAACCTCCCGCTCTTCAGGACTGCACAGTGCTGCTCAATTTACTTTTGTGAGCTTATCAACGTAAGCCTTAGACAGGTACTTGGCAAAAAAATGCTGGGTTTTAGTTTATACACATGAAAAATTATCCAAAGTGTATGGACAAGTCAAGAATTCGCCCTATTCTATAACATGGGGCAAAAGTGACCACAAATGTTTTGCCTTGAATTTTGATTCAAGGCCCTGAATTGATGGTCTGATCTAAATACACCTAAAATTATCAATTTTTTTCATAAATTCATCATATTTTGAAATCTGATCTCTTGGTAGTTTTCCTCATTTGAGACCAATTTGAGAAAAAACATTGAAGCACGCAATCTCAAAATATGATGAATTTAGCCATAAAAGTGATATTTTGAGGTGTATTTGAGACCAGTCCATCGCAAAACCACTACCAGAAGATGTACACTTTTTATAAATTGTATAACCAACCTGTATAATTTGTGGTTTCTATTTAATGTGATTTGTGGTTTCCCTTTGCACTTTACCAAATGATATTAACGTTTTGCTTGTTAATTCGATTGATATGGTAGCCATTAGGCATTACAATTTTGTGAGCATCATCTTCCTTTTTTGAAAAAAGGCAAAATTTAGCCGAAAAAATGGCATTGGACTATGATGGCTGATGGTTTGCCCATCCAAATGTTTGCCACATCCAACATTTTTTCATCCACAAAATGAATGTATGCATAGTGTGCAATAGCGGAGGAGTCGCCTAGAAGAACGAATGAATGTTAGAATTTAATGCAGATAAGACGAGAGCATTAGTCATGTGAGAGTTGAGAAGAAAGATGCCATGAACTATTCGTCATCATTTCAAGCCCTGTTCCACCTGCCAGGCCCGCTGGGGTTGCCTGGTAGATTTCAGTTGTCATCGGTGAGCTAAGCATTCCTGTGCATGTTTGCGATTGTCGCAGTAAACTTTGTACAAGTCCGCCACAGGCATCAATATGTTTTGTGTCGGGACATCATAATTTTGGTTTGGTATATCATTGACTAGGCAAGCTACCAATATGTTAGTGTTATTTTGTTTTAAAAAACACTTGTTTTAAATTAAGAGGAAGGATATAACTAGCTTATTTCCAACAAGACACAAAATTAAACAAAAATACAAAATGAACAATAATATATATGCAAATTTAAATTTTAATTTCATAGGGTTTCTCATAGGTTTCTGTTTGCCGAAGAAATTCATCAGGCTCCAAAACTTGACCATTCACAAATATAGGCTCCAGTGCACCTACAACACGGGTAATGGATGGTGGGTTGTCAGTAAAACCAATTTGAATGGTATGCATGGTTGGATAAGGATCAGAATCAGGGTGAGTACGATTGATGATTGTGTGAATGAATTGGTCATTGGGCGTCTTAGGGGCATTCTTAGGTAGCAAAAATGAGCGAATAACAAGACGTGCCTGTTTAGGATCTAAAGCTCTGAGTGCTATTTTTAATTCAACCGGTTCCATTGAGTCATAAAAATAGCCTTGTTTCTTATTCACTAAAAAATTGTCATGAGAGGTGCAATGTACACTGAATGCAATTCTGGTTGTTCTAGAGCATCTAGGTTTGATTTGGATAGTTGCAATCCCAGGTTCCCGAGGAGTAAATACAATTGCCTTTTTGGATGAATTAATCATACTGCTAAGAATTGCTTTCTGACATATTGTTAGCTCAGTCATTGATGCAATTCTACTAATACATGATGTCATACTTTCTTATAATTGCATTATTACTCTAAGTTGTGCCTTTTTTCAAAATCTCTTTAAGCTCCTCAGATTTTATTCTCAGTTCTGGTTTTTGGCAAGTAATATGTATATTATTTCTTGTTAAGTGTACAGATTTGCAGCTTCTAACTCCTAAATTCAGCAGATTTACGGCCTCAGAAGTTAAATGGCTCAGAAAATGTGCCTGTCAAGTTAATATTAATGTATTAAGGATTTTGAATTTATTAATGGAAACCATTAATTTGGTGTGCAAGCTGCAGAGATGCAAGTAAGCTAAAACGATGCACCAAATGCAGACATGGAAAGCTCAATGGTGCAAATCGCAATAGGTGACAGCGGCACGCATCCCCTCTTCCACATTTCTAAATGCCTTTCCTTCCTTAAAATATCATTACCTTGCAGGAAAAAATATCATTACTTTGTCAAGAACCATTGAGAATTCGTCATTTCTCAGCATCCCCGTTTTTTAACCTTTCTACCCAAAAATGTAATGTTTCAAATGATCCATAACCAGTTCCACCCCTACAGATCTTCCAAATATTTCATTACCTTTCAAGGAAAAAAGTTTGTCCAATTCCGTTGGGAATTATCCATTTCTCAACCTTTCTCCCAAACAAGTAATTTTTGACTGCGGAGCGGCCCGAAAGGCTGCTCCGCGGTCTATAGAGGTTACTCAACTTTTGTCCTCATATATATATATATATATATGTGTATATCTGGAAATGCTGTCCACGGGCGAATTCTCAACGGATCTTGACAAACTTTTTTTTTCCTGAAAGGTAATGCTATTTTAGGAAGATCTGGAGGGGTAGACCCGGAATTTGAGCATTTGAAACATTACTTTTTTGGGTAGAATGGTTTGGAAACTGCAATATAGTGTTTTTGCGCTGTAGCACCTTTAATCTTGCGAATTGCACAGAAGACTTGAGTTTTTTTGTTCACAAGTTGTATATAACGATTCCAAATCTGTGCTTACTTTTGAAAATAGTTGAAAAACTACAGACTTATCCTCTTGAGTGACAAACTTTCACGCATGACAATTGCATCAATAATCAGTAGCAGCTGAACGGCTGAGAATTGAACAGAAGACTTTGGTTTTTTGATTCACAAGTCGTATACAACGATTCCAAATCTGTGCTTACTTTTGAAAATGGTTGAGAAACCACAGACTTACCCTCTTGAGTGACAAACTTTCAGGTGAGACAATATCATCAATAATCAGTAGCAGCTGAACGGCTGATAATTGAACAGTAAACTATGGTTTTTTGATTCACAAGTCGTATACAACAATTCCAAATCTTTGCTTACATTTGAAAATGGTTGGGAAACAACAGACTTACCCTTTTGAGAAAAAATGTTCACCCTTGCAATGAAAACATTCCTTCATTTTTGGCATCTCTGCTGTTGAATTTGGAAGGGGAATACGCTACGCGGTCACCTATTGCGCTCTGCGCCATATACTTGTTCATATGATCCAGGAAAGGTTTCACCCCTCCAGATCTTCATAAAATATTAATACCTTTGAGGAAAAAAAATGTTTGTCCAAATCCATTGAGAATTCGCCATTTCCCAGCATACGCCATTTTTCAACATTTCTACCCAAAAAAGAAATGATTCAAATGCTCCATGACCGGTTCCACCCCTCCAGATCTTTCTAAAATCACATTACCTTTCAGGAAAAAGGTTGTCCAAATCCGTTGAGAATTTGTCATTTCCACATACTAAATTTGTGGGCCGCTCCGTGGTTTCATGCGCGCTCAAACAAAATACAAGTGACACAGCAGATTCCATTAGTATTAGGAAAATTTCAACCAGCAACAAACTTTTGAATCAATAAAAAAGATACTCTTAAGCTAATCGTACACTGAAGCCGAATGCTTGATATGGGAGGCATTAAAGAAGGGTGAGGTAGTGAAGGCCTCACATCCCTTGATTGAAATCCATAAGAAGCTGGAGTAAAGTGGGTCGGGCATAGCAAACGACGGCAGCGCAAAGGGTGTACCAGATGTGCTGCAGTTTGGCTCAGTCCCAGATACTTGAGGTAGTTCACGATTCGTTTTCCCAGATGCGGCACTCTTGAACAGGGTCTCAATGTTCAATCCAACTACCTCCTGCCAATATAACTTTAAAAACATCTAAAAGGTATAACCTCTTAAAATGTCAGATTGACCGCGAAATATGATTATCTGGATTAAATTCACCATCACCATTAATACGAATCATATTCTTCTATGCTATTTATAACACTTCCCCAGCTACTAATTGCTGTTGATATTGACATATGCAAACGTTTGTTACTCGAATGAGTAAGTCTGTGGTTTCTTGACCAATTAATTGACCAAGTAAGCACAGACTTCAAAACGGCACAGACTTCAAAAAGTAATGTTTCAACAGCTCCGGGAACTGCTCTGCCCGCCAACTGCTTCCAAATGGACCGGCCACTGTTCAGCTCTATCATGGTGGACCACCTACAGCTGGAAGATAGGCACGGAGTCCAAATGCTGGCCAGAGGAGCTCAGATAGTGAGTACATCAGGCAGGGATTTAGTCTCATAGAATTGCAACTCATATTTTTATGTACTTTTGTTTTTGTTTTCCCTCAATTATTTATTGTAATTATTGAATTGCGCAAATTGTATTCTTTGGGCATAAAATTTAATGAAGGCTCCCTGATTTGTAAGAAGTATACTTCCTTAAATCGTCTAATTTTATAATGCAAATGCATCGTGTATTCCAAAGACAAATGCTTGGGCATTGGGCTTTTTAATAAATTCAGAATAAAAAGCCTTAAAAAGTAGTATTTTATTGTATACATTGATGACTATTTCTATGTATTTCAGATTAGAAAAACTTGGTTTTGCAATAATTCGAACAAACATAAATCTCGGCTATTTCACTGATTTTAGCTGAGATATATGTCTGTCAATGCATTGAATGCATTGAGCGGAATTGACAAAGTTTTTAATAGTTTGATTAACGACAAGCAACCTATTATAGTAACGCAAATATCAAACAAGCATAAATCTCAGGTTTGTCAAAAATATCAGCTGACATTTTGAGCACTTTAGGTGAGCTAAAACTTTATATGGGGTTGCAGAAAGTGGAGTTTGAATGAATGAATGACGAATGGCAAAGGCTGTAAACATAGCAGAAAGCATAGTGGTACTCTGAGATGTAGGAAAGTAAGAGGCTGCCGCAATTGATCATTAAGTCACATTGTCAGTGCCCAGCAGTCCAGTTAAGACCAAAAGGAAGAGCCTTTGGCCTACCGCATCTTCCAACACATGCCTCCATTGACGTTTCACCCGACTTGGCCAGCCATTCTGAGCCGGATCCCTGCCTCCAAAAGTGAAGTATACAGGGCTACCGTGCGTTACACTCCATTGGCAGCCCCTTCACCACAGTTGCTGAGTTAGCTTATGCCTCTTCCATCGTTTCTTCTTCTAGTTACTGATGCTAAGATGATTTTTTCATCCCTTAATACATCTTGTGTATACAAACCTAGGATGCCCTGCGCGCATCCACAAGGTGCTATTTATAAATATTATTTATCAATCAAGAGTGTGTAAACATTGCTTAGAAAAGAACATATCAATCAGTTCACCTAATAGTTTTTCTTGCCTCCCAACGATGCTTGCTGTCATATTTGTGGCTGTTGCATTTCTGAGATACCACATCAGCAACATTCCCATTATTCATGTCAAGAGCATAGAAGAGTTTGATCCAAGTCTCCCTCAAACGGTGCAACAGAAACTTGCAGATACCGGCATTATCATGGATCCTAGAGGCCTGCTGACTTCTGCCGCCCAAAACACCCACTGCATCCCTCTCTGCATGAACCTCAATCCCAGCCACTCCTCCTATTTCACAGCTAACTGCTCTCACGTAGCGCGATTTCAGTGTTCTGATCCACCCATGCTTGTCCCAGTGCTGTGAGGTTAGGCCCATCTGAACAGTGCCACAGCGCCCTTTAATCATGGGCAGTTGCACTGCGCAGCTACCATGGCCTGATCTGTAGCACCACTAAACATGCATCAGAACACAGCTCTCACGTAGCGCGATTTCAGTGTTCTGATCCAACCATGCTTGTCCCAGTGCTGTGAGGATAGGCCCATCTGAACAGTGCCACAGCGCCTTTTAATCATGGGCAGTTGCAGTGTGCAGCACCCATGGCCTGATTTGTAGCAACAACAAACACGCATCAGAACACCGCTCTCACATAGCACAATTTCAGTGTACTGCTCCACCAATGCTTGTCCCAGTGCAGTGAGGATGGGCCCGTCTGAACAGTGCCACAGCATCCTTCAATCATGGGCAGTTGCAGTGCGAAGCTCCCATGGCCTGATCTGTAGCAACACCAAACATGCATCAGAACACCACTCTCATGTAGCGCGATTTCTGTGTGCTGCTCCACCCATGCTTATCACAGTGCAGTAAGGATGGGCCCATCTGAACAGTGCCACAGTGCCCTTCAATCATGGGCAGTTGCACTGCACAGCTCCCATGGCCTGATCTGTAGCACCACCAAACATACATCAGAACACTGCTCTCACATAGCTCGATTTCAGTGTTCTGATCCACCCATGATTGTCCCAGTGCAGTGAGGATAGTCCCATCTGAACAGTGCCACAGCGCCCTTCAATCATGGGCAGTTGCAGTGCGCAGCTCCCATGGCCTGATATGTAGCAACACCAAACATGCAGCAGCACACTGCCATTAGATTTTCTAAAACAGCCGTTAAAGAAGCAGCAGATTGAAAATTGGTCCTTGCAACTAAACAAACAAAAATCCCAGTAGCACATAGCCATAAGCTAGGGCATTTTTTTGAACAAAAAAATCTAAGTTTACAAATATGAAATTTTGTTCTCCTGGGTTTTGTGCCTAATGGCATATATTTTTAACAATCTTTTTTGAATCCAAAGCAAACTGCATACTTGGATTTGGCCCAAACGAAGCAGCTCAAAAAATCGCTTCATTGTAACTCCATGGCATGGTTGAGCGCTCATTCGTGCCGCGATCCTTTTTAAATTCCTTCCAAAAACCTGAGCCTCCTGAATTGTCTGGAGTAGATTTGTAATGTCTAACGGCTGTTCTAGCTGTAAAAAATTGTGCTGAATCAGATGGTTTGTTCAGTTTTTCAATGGTGTCAATAATTTTTTTCAAAATTGAGGTTCCAAAAGTCGCGGTGCTCTCAGCCCTCAGCAATTTGCACTCATCCGCGCCGCGACTATTTGAACCTCAGTTTCTAAAAAATTTGTTGACAACTTTGAAAAACTGAGTTTATTATCGGATTCAGCATAATATTAAACACCTAGAACAGCCATTAGATTTTCTAAAACAGCCGTTAGAGAAGCAGCAGATTGAAAATTGATCCTTGCAACTAAACAAACAAAAATCCCAGTAGCACATATTCATAAACTAGGGCATTTTTTTGAACAAAAAAAATCAAAGTTTAGAAAAATGAAATTTTGTTCTCCAGGGTTTTGTGCCTAACGGCATATATTTTTAACAATCTTTTTTGAATCTAAAGCGAACTGCATACTCGGATTTGGCCCAAATGAAGCAGCTCAAAAACTCGCTTTCTTGTAGGCTTCAGCGGCATGGTTGGTAGCGCTCGTTAATGCCGCGATCCTTTTTAAATTGCTTCCAAAAACCTGAGCCTCCTGAATTGTCTGGAGTAGATTTGTAATGTCTAACGGATGTTCTAGATGTAAAAAATTGTGCTGAATCAGATGGTTTGTTCAGTTTTTCAATGGTGTCAACAAAATTTTTCAAAATTGAGGTTCCAAAAGTTGCGGCGCGGTTGGCCCTCAGCAATTTGCACTCATCTGCGCTGCGACTATTTGAACCTCAGTTTCTAAAAACTTTGTTGACAACTTTGAAAAACTGAGTTTATTATCGGATTCAGCATAATATTAAACACCTAGAACAGCCATTAGATTTTCTAAAACAGCCGTTAGAGAAGCAGCAGATTGAAAATTGATCCTTGCAACTAAACAAACAAAAATCCCAGTAGCACATAGCCATAAGCTAGGGCATTTTTTTGAACAAAAAAATCAAAGTTTAGAAATATGAAATTTTGTTCTCCAGGGTTTTGTGCCTAATGGCATATATTTTTAACAATTTTTTTGAATCTAAAGCGAACTGCATACTCGGATTTGGCCCAAACGAAGCAGCTCAAAAAATCGCTTCATTGTAACTCCATGGCATGGTTGAGCGCTCATTCGTGCCGCGATCCTTTTTAAATTCCTTCCAAAAACCTGAGCCTCCTGAATTGTCTGGAGTTTGTAGCAACAACAAACACGCATCAGAACACCGCTCTCACATAGCACGTTTTCAGTGTACTGCTCCACCAATGCTTGTCCCAGTTCAGTGAGGATGGGCCCATCTGAACAGTGCCACAGCGCCCTTCAATCATGGGCAGTTGCACTGCGAAGCTCCAATGGCCTTATCTGTAGCAACTCCAAAACATGTATCGAACACCACTCTCATGTAGCGCGATTTCAGTGTGCTGCTCCACCCATGCTTATCACAGTGCAGTGAGGATGGGCCCATCTGAACAGTGCCACAGCGTCCTTCAATCATGGGCAGTTGCAGTGCAAAGCTCCCATGGCCTGATCTGTAGCAACACCAAACATGAATCAGAACACCACTCTCATGTAGCGCGATTTCAGTGTGCTGCTCCACCCATGCTTATCACAGTGCAGTAAGGATGGACCCATCTGAACAGTGCCACAGCACCCTTCAATCATGTGCAGTTGCACTGCACAGCTCCCATGGTCTGATCTGTAGCACCACCAAACATACATCAGAACACTGCTCTCACATAGCTCGATTTCAGTGTTCTGATCCACCCATGATTGTCCCAGTGCAGTGAGGATAGTCCCATCTGAACAGTGTCACAGCGCCATTCAATCAGGAGCAGTTGCACTGCGCAGCTCCCATGACATGATATGTAGCAACACCAAACATGCATCAGAACACTGCTCTTACATAGCACGATTTCAGGTGTTGCTGCTCCACCCATGCTTATCCCAGTGCAGTGAGGATGGGCCCATCTGAACAGTGCCACAGCGCCCTTTAATCATTGGCAGATGCACTGCGCAGCTCCCATGGTCTGATATCTAGCAACACCAAACATGCATTAGAACACTGCTCTCATGTAGCACGATATCAGTCTACTGCTCCACCCATGCTTGTCCCAGTGCAGTGAGGATGGGCCCATCTGAACAGTGCCACAGCGCCCTTCAATCATGGGCAGTTGCACTGCGCAGCTCACATGGCCTGATCTGTAACACCACCAAACATGCATCAATCAGAACGCCACTCACACGTAGCGTGATTTCAGTGTACTGATCCACCCATGCTTGCTACCGGCTCGGTGAGGATGGTCCCATCTGGACACCTGCCACAGCGCCCTTGAATCGTGGGCAGTTGCACTGAGCAGCTCCCATGGCCTGATCTGTAGCAACACCAAACCAGCATCAGAACACCGCTCTCACATAGCGCAATTTCAGTGTACTGCTCCACCCATGCGCATCTCAGTGCAGTGATGATGGGCCATCTGAACAGTGCCACAGTGCCCTTCAAACCATGGGCAGTTGCACTGCACAGCTGCCATGGCCTGATCTGTAG
>JASANA010009790.1:0-12671 GCA_030248095.1 Ptycholaimellus sp. GST1_10 | reverse complement strand
CACTCTGTAAACTTGGCAGACAATCTAGTTTGCAGGGAAACTAGGCCATGGCTAACTCCTAACCGGGGCTAAGATGCTAACTCTGCCAGCCAACCAACCTCTCACCGTCTCGTAAGATGCGGCATCGTGCCAAAAGGCCAGTTGAAAGGTGGAGGTTTCGCAGGGCAACGGAGGAGGCAGGTTCGAAGCCTGTGTGGGAGTGTTAAATGTCTGTTAAATGTCCTACGGGGCAATGCAACATTGCTCTGTAGGCAATGGCAATTTTATCAGCTATTTTTGCGCGGCCGAAGGCCGCCTGCCGCGGAGGGCAGGGCAGTCAGAGCTCCGGAGGCCGGAGGGCATGGGTGCGGAGGCCCCGGAGCGTAGCCTGGCATGCGAAGCATGCTAGGCGAAGCGTAGGGGCCGTAGCACCCATGCCCAGAGGCCGGAGGAGCTCTGGCGCCCTGCCCGAAGCGGCGGGCGGCCAAGGCCAGCTTAACCAGTTACCCCATTTTTGCGTCCGTCTGTCCGCATATATATCTTATATAATACGCGTCATGCCATTTTGGGAGGGGTCTCGGGGCTCCCTGGATTCTTCATCTATCCTGGCATATGATAGCTTTATGGATCGGTCTTGACGAGTTATTCAATATTTTTTGGGGTTATCGATGCACAGAAAATGGTAAAAATATGAAACAATCAAAAACGTTTCGATTTTTGCAATTTTTGGACATTTTTTGACTTTGAAACTCCATAGCTCCCTTATTTTCCAACATTTTCTGTCAAACTTTTTTTTAAATTCATGCCCCAACAATTCTGTGTCAACCCCTGTCTTGATATTGCGAACATTTAACCAAAAATTGCATAAAAAATCAACTCAAATGAAGTGCATTTTTTAGCTTTTCGGCCTACTCAGTTGACTGATGTAGGATGAATGCAATAAATAAGATTCCTTGCGCAAGGCAATTGCATCGTTTCGTCTCTGAAGAGCTTGCCTTGCACATGATTGCAATGTATCTGTAATTAAATGGTAAGGCTCTACGGTAATTATCTACATTACTTTTTTTGAATTTATAATGATTCACATTTGTTACTTATTCTTCCAGCAACAAATTAGTTATCAGGATTGATTAAATTATGTTTTGATTAAATTGATATAAATGCAATTGATCAAAAGGTGGCCGCGCATAGCGCGGCCACTGACGAATATGACTAGTATATATATATATATGTGTCTTTCCGGGGCCGGGCCTCCGCGGTTTTTCAACGAAATTGGCTAATTTTTTGCATGAAGGTCCTTCTGGGTGGTATCTCCAGGCCATTTTTTGGGATGGGCGTAATTTTTCGATTTTCGCCCAAAACTCAATTTTTTGATGTTTCAAAGTACGAAAATTCATAAATCACTGGTTTTTCAACGAAATTGGCTGATTTTTTGCATGAAAGTCCGCCTGGGTGATATCTCCAGGCCATTTTTTGGGCTTGACGTAATTTTTCGATTTTTGCCCAAAACTCAATTTTTTGATGTTTCAAAGTACGAAAATTCATAAATCACTGGTTTTTCAACGAAATTGGCTGATTTTTGGCAGGTACGTCCATCGAGGTGCTATCTTGAAGCTGGCAAAAGGAATTTCCGAAATATTTGTTATTTCTCAGTTTATGGCCAAAAACCTAAATTCTTGATGTTTCAAAAATTTGAACATCCATAAATCGATGGTTTTTCAATGAAATCAGTTGAATTTGGGCATGTACGTCTCTAATGGTGATATATTGAAGTTGATAATATAATTTTTCGACACATTTATTATTTCTTGATTTATAGTCAAAAACCTAAAATCTTGATGTTTCAAAAATTCGAACATCCATAAATTACTGGTTTTTCAATAAACTCAGCTTAGATTTGAGAGATACGTTTGCTGCGGCAGTATCTTAAAGCAGTTAAAAGGAATTGCTTAGCTTATTATCTGGAACAAAGGCCGCGCATCTTGGCAACAGCCGAGAATACCTTGTGTATTATCTGGTCTTTTTCTTTTTTTTGAGTCATAAATTATGTGAGTCAACAAATGTGCGTTCAGCTTTATGACTTCGCAAGTGAAGCCTATGCATTTGCTGGTACAGTTTCCACTTTTTCTATTCTATGATTTTCTATGATTGACTAAGCCTAAGTTTGCCTAAGCCCAAGTATATCCAGTTTGCGCAGATTAGCGGGCAGGGAAATAAAAGACCAGATAGTACAACATACCCATTTTTATCTCCAACGGTGGTCGTTAAGTGATCACCTTTCCTGGACAATAACCATTCACTCTTGGTCAATATTTGCTCTCTATTTTGACTGACTTAGACGTCCGAAAATAGCTTGTGCTAAGGCGAATTCAAGTTCTTTTTTCAAGAATTTTTCTGGCAAGTTAAGTGAATGTAAACATGTGATCAATAGTGTTTTTGCGATCCACACCCGATTACTGCTCATGTAATCCTTAGCCTATAACTGTCTGGCTACAGCCTTTCCCATATGCAATCAACTTTTGACTAGGAGGGTTTCATTCAATTGAAATTTAAAATTAGAAAAAAGTGTGAAAATAAATAAAACTTTATCGAACTAAAAGAACACTAGCTGGCAAGATAAAAGAAAGAATGATTGGAGAAAGTTTCTACTGTTCTAAAATGAAAGTGACATATTTACGGATATAAAGTTCACAAAATTTGTAAGCCTAGCATCATTTTTATCCCGAAACTGTTGATGTTGGTTGTTGTAGCTGTTGGAGTTGCAATTTTTTAAATCTGTCATAAAAGGCTGCTTCTTGCAATCAATCGTTTGAATGTAAAAGTATAAAAGTTTGTTATACATCCACTATGTTAATTGAATACAAAAAATCTTGGGAGCTAGATTTGAATGTGCGGGTTCTTTGACTTTGAATGGGATGCAATGGCATGCCAAACAATCAGTGAAAAAGCGGAAGAAATGAATACCTCTGTGTGAAATCTAATTGCTTTGATATCCTTATCCCTCACTTCTCATGAATTGCAGATTACCATTTCGTTTTCGCAAGGTGCTTGGGTGAAAAAAAGCAATGGCGGAAGAGACGACTGTTCCGGAAGCGTTCCAGACACGGTCGGAGGTTTTCAGCATCTCCCTCACCGTCGAAGAGCGGAAAATCTGGGTTCCCAGGGTTGGCCCTCTCCTCCTTGCCACAAACGAACTCTGAAGAAGGGTACAATTTCACCAGGACATTTTGGTCTGTCACAGCCCCGTGTTCCGGCAAATGCTTAGCGATGCTGGGGGATGGATTGAGGCACAGGAGGCCAACGTTCAGCTTCCGGATAAGAAGTTGGCCAGCTTTTTTGATGAGCATATATTTTCGCATTGTAATTTGTCACCACTCTTTAAAAATTATTAGCCTTTAAGTTGTTCCAGATTTACTTAGCAAAATTTTCTGGACTTTATCTGTCATTTAAAATATTGTAAGTTTCGCTAGTCACTATCAATGCTAGTTGTTAATGGTGAAGAATAATGGGTTATCAATGCTAGAGCTTTCAAATCAGGAAAGTAAAAATTATGTTTTAGCTGCCGATTTTAAAAGTAAATGGTCAAATAATCCGTGTTTTTGACAGCCTAATGTGGCACTTCCGAGGGAATACCTAGTCCAATCTAATAGATTTCGAGGTTCGACGATGTGGTGGAGTTGCTGTACGTGCTGGTGCCGTGCCCAACTCAGAAGAGCGTGTGCAAGGCCAACGTGGACCTGCTCTTGGGCTTCGCGGATGAGTGGGACATGAAGGCCCTTCGCAAGCAGTGCCAAGAGTTCCTCGTCAACCATGCTCTTCGTTGACGCACTTTTTTAAATTTACTTTCTTAAAGTTTGGTATTTTCTCTAACTCACAGCCAAGTTAATTGAGATCGAAACATTTTTAGCAAAAAAAGAAAACAATAGCATGTTACGAAACATTGCGCTTAATGTTGGAAAAAAATGCTGGTTTCGCTTAATGTTAGAAAACTAACACATATTAAATTTTAAAGTATCAATATTTTGAGCGCAACATTTTCCTAAATTTTACATTTCTTGTCTCCACAACTGTAGAGCTCGGAACGGGTGAGGAGGAGCTGCTGGGGTTGCTGGCAATGGCCAGTAAGCATCGGCTGAAGAGTCTGCTGGAGTCTATCCTGCCCAAGTGCCTCAACTTCAACCTTCTTGACATTGCTCGCATTGAGGAAAAGCTCCTGCCCGAAGTTCGTGAACTCATCTACAAGGTTCTCTTTCTGCTTGCAATTGGACTAGCTTAGAATAAGATATTCAGAGCATGCTCATCAAATGGGTGGACGGAGATCTATCGCGATTTTCTAACTCTTCTGGCGTTAGCCTCTCCCACAATCGGACGTCTCGCTCTGTCACCAGTATGCAACTTTGCCTACCTCGTTGATATTCATTAAAAAGTCGAGCTATTTCGAATCATCGTCTTTCTTGAGAGCTTTTAAAAACAAGAGTAACTACTAAGATTGATAAACGTTTCACTTCTTCCATTTTGAAGTTTAGAAAGGTAATCAAAAATAAATTGAGTGCCGAATTGAGGCGGGTCAGTCTGCTCAGTCTGCAAGACCCAGTTGTATATTTTCAACCAATGCCAAAAATGCAGCTCTGCTCGCTGCGACAAATGCAAGGACAATGGTAACTCTCATTCTTGGTTAATTTCTACTTATTTCAAGATAGACAACAAATAGGCAACAAAATCTGCAAGTCCACTCGAGCAGCACAAAAGTGTCGCTTCTGCAAATGCGAAGGCGTCGAGGTTTGCTCCTGCGCTGTGAAGACGTCGGCTGCTTTTCTAGATCACTGGTGCTAATCTTCGCCTTTCAATGTTCGCTTTTTTCATGGATTCCAACTGCACTGCTCAACAGTGTTTTTTTGGTTGACGCGGGATTTTTGTAGGCTATGAGTTTCTAGCCGCCGATGACTTTTTGCTGTGATTGTTGGGTGTTTAAGTGTTTCTTTGCTGGCAATGGTTTCATGCAAATGGTAGCAGTTAAAACAATCTGTTAATGTCATAAAAACAGAAATTTGCTTCACGAAAATCGATAATGCTCCAACAGCAATACATGAAAATAATTACTGAAATTGTGAATCTCCGCTTCAGTGTTTTTTCTCTCTTAGCTGGTTTCTTAAAAATAGCTTGGGCATAAAGGTGATGAAATTTATTTGATTCATCTTATCATGAAACTAGCTTGGGCCATAAGGTGGTGAAATTAAATCTGACACTCTTATCAGGAAAATATGCTTACTAAATTTTGAATTTTACTAAAGAGCTAAGAGAGCCCAGATAATTTTCACCATTGTTCTTTTTTAAATTTATGAGAGGTTAGAGTAAATCATAAATATTTTAATTGATTTGCACAAAATCTTTGCATTTAAATTTCCATTATATGAAATTAATGTTGGTAGCAAAACGAAAACTGGGAAAATATTAGAAAATTTCTAAAAATATTATTTTTTCATTATAATGCATATTTTTTGGTCAATGTTAACTTATGTTTAGTTTTTTTATAGCTCTACCCAAACAATAATCGTAGGGTGGCCAAAATTTCCTGGGCTCTCTTAGCTCTTTAGTAAAATTCAAAATTTAGTAAGCATATTTTCCTGATAAGAGTGTCAGATTTAATTTCACCACCTTATGGCCCAAGCTAGTTTCATGATAAGATGAATCAAATAAATTTCATCACCTTTATGCCCAAGCTATTTTTAAGAAACCAGCTAAGAGAGAAAAAACACTGAAGCGGAGATTCACAATTTCAGTAATTTCATCCACTTTGAACAGCCAAAGGCCCAAAAAACCACCAGAAGCCGAATGTGTACAATGCTTTAGGATAAAGTTAATGGCCTGGTAGAAGGCAATGAGGACAAGGTGAAAGCAAATGGACCGCAGATTCGTAAGTTATGCCCAAAATTAAATATATGGTGCAGAGTTTGAGGCAAAAAATCCTTAAGAATGCCCTAAGACGAAGTCGATGATGAGCTGCTTGTTCACTACGGCCTGGTAGAAGCCCATGAAGACAATTTGTAAGCAAATGGACACAAGATTCGTAATCTATGCCCCAATTTATCTATATGATGCAGTTATTGAGGCCAAAAACCCTTTAAAATGCCCCAAGACGAAGTTGATGATGAGCTGCTTGTTCACCATGACCTGGTAGAAGCCCATGAAGACAATGTGTAAGCAAATGGACACAAGATTCGTAATCTTCACCCCAATTTATCTATATGATGCAGTTATTGAGGCAAAAAACCCCTTTAAAATGCCCCAAGACGAAGTTGATGATGAGCTGCTTGTACACCATGGCCTGGTAGAAGCCCATGAAGACAATGTGTAAGCAAATGGACAAAAGATTCGTAATCTACGCCCCAATTTACCTATATGGTGCGGTTATTGAGGCCAAAAACCCCTTAAAATGCCCCAAGACGAAGTTGATGATGAGCTGCTTGTACACCATGGCCTGGTAGAAGCCCATGAAGAAAATGTGTAAGCAAATGGACAAAAGATTCGTAATTTACGCCTCAATTTACCTATATGGTGCTGTTATTGAGGCCAAAACCCTGTGAAATGCCCCAAGACGAAGTTGATGATGAGCTGCTTGTACACCATGGCCTGGTAGAAGCCCTTGAAGACAATGTGTAAGCAAATAGACAAAAGAGTCGTAATCTACGCCCCAATTTACCTATATGGTGCTGTTATTGAGGCCAAAAACCCTTTAAAATGCCCCAAGACGAAGTTGATGATGAGCTGCTTGTACACCATGGCCTGGTAGAAGCCCTTGAAGACAATGTGTAAGCAAATAGACAAAAGAGTCGTAATCTACGCCCCAATTTACCTATATGGTGCTGTTATTGAGGCCAAAAACCCTTTAAAATGCCCCAGGACGAAGTTGATGATGAGCTGCTTGTACACCATGGCCTGGTAGAGGCCCTTGAAGACCAGATTTGCACCTATGGTTGTTTGGTATCAAATCGTATCTATTTTTCAAGCTGGTTTCATATCTAGACTCAAAATTAACTTAAACCATCGCCACTGGGCAGCATATCTTTTTTAGGATTATTACATTATTACAGTGCACCCTATAAGTCAAAAATGGTCAAAAAAAAATTTCAAAATTTAATTTTTTATAGACAAGTTTTGTGTAGTTTTTGGCCAGAATTCCGAATCTGTCCTTGTTTTTTCCCTCCGAGCATTCTAGAAAAAGTTATTCAAGATTTTCGGTTTTTTTTGTAAGGGTCCCCCCTTACGTTCAATCGATTTTCCAACCTCAATTTTGGCATAAAGGAGGCCGAAAATCAAAATTCTGGACCCACCATGGCACCCTCCAGGGTCGATATACTATAGTGACGTTGAGACTGGAGCCCCAGATATTGCCAGTATGCCTCCCGGTCAGAACGTATGGCGGACGGCGCACGGCAGACGGCGGACGGCGGACGGCGGACGGATAACGGACGGACACTTTTTAAAAAGTTTTTTGGCCATAACTTTCCCAATTCTCAACCAAATTTGGCAAACTTTTTTTTTGATTAAAGCTCTGTGTTTGCTGCGTCCATTGAGCCTACTCGCAGCGCTGTAAACTGCCCATGGAATATTTGGCAGGCAATCATATTTTCAAAATCCGTAATAGGGTTGGTCCTTGGCTAAGAGGGGACCGTGCTTCCGCTTCGCTCGCACGGCCCCAATAACAATCAATAAGCAATAATCTGATAACTCCTTTTTGCTCGCTCTTCATTTGGCTCATACGTTGCTCTTGTCCAAATCAAAGATACACTGCGTTAAGACATGAAGCGGCATTTAAAGATCACAAGGTCGAGAAAACCATGGAGGTCGCCATGTAAGTCTCAGCCATTTAGATCGATGAAAATTCTAGGCAAGATGTCTGAGACGACGTATTTTTGACCGCGGAGTGGCCCGAAGGGCCGCTCCGCGGTCTATAGAGGTTACTAAACTTTTGTCCTCAGGTATATATATATATATATATGTTCCTGGAAATGCTGTCCACGGGCGAATTCTCAACGGATTGGGACAAACTTTTTTGTTCCTGAAAGGTAATGCTATTTTAGGAAGATCTGGAGGGGTGGAACCAGTTTCCGAGCATTTGAAACATTACTTTTTTGGGTAGAAATGTTGAAAATTTGGGTATACTGTAAAAGGCCCAATTCTCAACGGATTTTGACAAACTTTTTTTCCCTGAAAGGTAATAAAATTTTAGGAAGATCTGGAGGGGTGTAACAAGTCCCAGAGCATTTGAAACATTACTTTTTTGGGTAGAAAGGTTGAAAATTTGGGTATGCTGTAAAATGCTCAATTCTCAACGGATTTTGACAAACTTTTTTTTCCCTGAAAGGTAATAATATTTTAGGAAGACCTGGAGGGGTGGAACTGGTCCCGGAGCATTTGAAACATTACTTTTTTGGGTAGAAAGTTTGAAAAATGAGGTATGTTGAGAAATGGCGAATTCTCAACGGATTTGGACAAACTTTTTTTTGCTGAAAGGTAATAACATTTAAGGAAGATCTGGAGGGGTGGAACTGGTCCCTGAGCATTTGAAACATTACTTTTTTGGGTAGAGATTTTGAAAAATGGGGTATGTTGAGAAATGGCGAATTCTCAACGGATTTGGGCAAACTTTTTTTTGCTGGAAGGTTATAAGTTGTGGAGGAGGGGGGAGCTCCGCGGTCACCTATTGCGCTCTGCGCCATATACTTTCACACATGACAATAGCATCAATAATTAGTAGCAGCTGGACGGCTGATAATTGCACAGAAGACTTGAGTTTTTTTTGTTCACAAGTCGTATATAACGATTCCAAATCTGTGCTTATTTTTGAAAATTGTTGAGAAACCACAGACTTGCCCTCTTGAGTGACAATCTTTCATGCATGACAATATCATCAATAATTAGTAGCAGCTGAACGGCTGATAATTGCACAGACGACTTGAGTTTTTTTGTTCACAAGTCGTATATAACGATTCCAAATCTGTGCTTACTTTTGAAAATGGTTGAGAAACCACAGAATTTTCCTTTTGAGATGCAATGATCACCTTCACAGCAGAATTTTTCCTTAATTTTTGGATTTTACTACATGTGGATGTGTAAGCGCTCCGCGGTCACCTATTGCGCTTTGCGCCATATACTTGTTGAAACACGCATTTAAACTCAAGTGTATTTACTTTAGACACTGAAACTGAAATTTTGTAAGAAAGCAGTAATGAAATAGATGGCCACATGTTGTTCGTATTTTGGTTTCTTCGGTTTATGGAGAAAAGTATATTGTTCGCATTTGAACGATTGTTTGGTATTTCTGAACCGACTTAGATTTGACGGCCAAGGCATTCACAAGGCAGCAAAAACAACAATCACTCAGACCTGAGGTCTATGCTCAGACGTAAGGACACTGCCTTAGACAGCGTGACCTCTAAGGGGGCTTCCCCTGCCTCACAACCGCCGCGTAAAAACAACTAGAAAATAAGTTATCCTGTCTGAATTTGAATGTAATAGGCACATATATTCGGCGCTTTCGATAATATGCCTTCAGGCGTTCAGAGTTTTTATAATGTTTTCATGATAATAAAAGATAGATTCATGATATATAAATTTAACCTTCAACCCGGACCACCTAGCCTTCATGTTTCGGAAGCACTGGGCCTTGGGCCAACGCCTTCCTAATCGCCTCCTCGCTTCCACTCCTGCAAACACAAGCCTCACACCCACTCAGTTGAGAAGAAGCAGGTACTTGTCAGGGAGCAGGAGCTCGGGATTGGGGCACCTGGACAGATGCTGGCGTCCAGTTGGCTTGTCCCTGAAGCGTCGCTGACACCCAGAGCATTGGAAAGGTCTCAGGTCCTCGCAGACGCAGACGTACGAGACGCAGTTGCTGCTCTCATTCTTCCTGCGCACCGTAGACCGGTAGGCGCAGCGGACGCAGTTCGCTTCCACCTTCTCTTCCCACTTGTTCCCGTGCTCTTTTTGCTCCTGGCTTTCTGGTTGCTCTGGCTTCTCTGGTTCCTCTGGCTCCTCCTCGTCCGACTCCTCAGACTCGGGGGTGGCGAATGACTTGAGGGACAGACCAGGCAAATCCGAGCTGGATTTATAAGGGGAGCTGTATCCGGATACAGAGGGGGGCATATCCGGATATGACCCCCCTATAGGGGGGCAAACCATGCCTCTATTTTTTAGGCATTGCCGATGATAATAGATATAATTTTATGAGATTGAATGCTATGATAAAGAAAGGAATCATAAATATCAAGGCGCTGCTAGCAGAAGATAGAAGCATCAAGAGATCCCAGCCAGCAAACCTGCTGTTCCCAGTACCCAGGCGCACCATTTGCCTTTCAAAACCCGCAACGGCCAAGACGGTTGGGTTTTGGGAGCTAGACGCAAATCAGTGTGCCTGGAAATGTCGACGCGAGGTCTGCTGCCTGCTGCCTTTTTCGCGATTGTGCTCATCACTGCTGGCTTCGTCATCGGATTCGGCTACTGGATCTACGAAATACCGAACCAAGCAACCGATCCGCCCGGTTTTTCTCCACTCCTTCTGAATGCTACCAGAACGCTTAACTCTATTGACGCGAAGTCGAGGAAAAGATAGAGAAAAAAGAGTGGAACAAAAATGTTGTGTTTTTTTCAAAATTATTTTTCAGCCACAAACACGACATCAGCTATTACGTCCACTAGTTCCACGACCACTGCCCCAAGATCAACGACTACAGCGTCCACCTCACCATCTGTATCGACATCATCAAATGTGACTGCGAGTTCGACTGGAGCGCCAACTGTAACTAAAGGTGGCACTCCTGCATCATCAACCGGAAAGGGCCTGTCGGACACAACAACCAAAGCAATTACAACGACCCAGGCTTCTTCTGAAGCGCCAACAACATCAAATACGAGTTCAACTCTAAGTACAGCTTCTACATCGAGAACGAAAACAACTCCAACCTCTACAGAAGCTACAACTACAACCGACGCACTGGTTTCAAGCACAGCACAGACTACGTCAGCTGCAGCAAACACAGCCAGTACCACGACAGCGCCGAGCACAACAGACGAGCCCACAACGAAAACTCCCACTGCTGATGAAACATCCACTGTTGTGGAAGCGTCAGCCATGAAGGCTGAAACAACTGCTACGATGACAACGACGAATTCAGGGAATGCAATAGAAGCAAACCAGCAAGATGAATAACAAAATGACAAATGTTTTTATTCTGGGTTTAATTTTAGCCTTTGGATTTTGCGTTTGCTTTGACTTTTGAGTCATGCGATGTGTCTATTATTTTGGGCGATTCGAGTATTGTTTAAGAAACCAAAAGGGGAGATGGCATCCAAAGAGCACCAACATTCATTTCACTGTGGATAATGTATATCTGGTACCATCGGCAAGCCAAATGTGAGTCTCTTTTCTCCAAAATTTGCAATTGCCTTGAGTAAAAAGTCAAGGAAATACAATTTCTAGTAGTGCAATCTGCTGCTTTGACAGTTGCAATTTGTTTTTGGCGCGCAGTTCAGTGTCTCTTTCCATGCGCGCCCAAAAACAAAATGCAGATGACGCAGCAGATTGCACTACTAGAAACTGTATTTCCTTGACTTTTTACTCAAGGCAATTGCAAATTTTGGAGAAAAGAGACTCACATTTGGCTTGCCGATGGTACCAGATATTCCTTCCACTTTTAATGTAGTATAATAAAAGGTACCATCGGCAAGCCGAAGTAAGCTCTTTTCTCCCAAAAATCAACTGCCCCGAGTATAAAGACCAGGAAATTTTCCTACTACTAATGGAATCTGCTTGTGGGGCATTTGCATTTTGTTTTCGCGCGCAGTTCCAAGGCTCTTTTCATGCGCGCTCAAACAAAATACAGATGACACAGCAGATTCCATTAGTAGTAGGAAAATTTCCTGGTCTTTATACTCGGGGCAGTTGATTTTTGGGAGAAAAGAGCTTACTTCGGCTTGCCGATGGTACCTTTTATTTCCTCAACTTTAAACATGCCAAAATAAAATTATGTCAAATATATGTCCTTTTTTTATATTGTTGGTTATATATTTAGCTAAATTTTATTAGATCAATAAATATATACGTAAAAAGTAATTAATGAATAAATGAATTAATTTAAAAAGTTTTAAAAATGATAAATGCTATGGAAAATTATTGGCAAACACAAAATAAGTGGGAAATTCCTTGACTTTACACTTGGGGCAATCGATTTTGGGAGTAAAGAGCTTACTTTTGGCTTGCCAAACATGCAAAAATAAAATTTTTGTTTTTGTCTGTTTTTTAAAGTGTGTGTTATAAATTTAGTTAAAATTTTATTTAATATTATAAATTATTTTTAAAAAATTCTAAAATTAAAAATCCTCTTTGAAATTATTTGCAAACAAAAAAAATTGGAAATTAATTGTATTGGAAAAATAGAAAAAAAATTATTTACACTCGGGGCAATCGATTTTGGGAGAAAAGAGCTTTACTTCCTGTCAAAAATACAAAAAAAAATGAAAGTTTGAGAAGGAATCGAACTTGCCAGTTTCAATTAGCTGTCCAATCGCTTACACCACTACACCACTGGTGCATATGACTCTGCGTAGTTTAACTGAAGTATTATCATCAAGTAAATGGTTGGGGGGGGGGGTTTGAATGAATCGAATGAATACCTACTCTCGTTCATTAGAAT
>JASANA010009788.1:0-19565 GCA_030248095.1 Ptycholaimellus sp. GST1_10 | reverse complement strand
TCTGGTGGTTGGTGGAGTGGTCATTGAGAGCTCCTCGGCGAGGCGGGCGGCAGAGTAGGGGGAGGCTGAGAGACGGGTGGGCAGCTCGGTGCCGGGGTAGCAGCCTGCCTGCTCCACCTTCACTCCGCCCGCAAGGCTAGCATAGGCCCACGCCAGCTCCATTTGCCAGTCCTTTGATTGCCTGTCTCTGAACTGGAAAGGTCTTTATGGATGGGCGTGGCTGCTGCGAACAGAGGATGGGATTGAGAGCGAAGGCTGGATTGACCGGAGCCGGAGAGACAGAAGCGGAACTGGGGATAGCGTGGCATCACTCATCTGCGCTCTGTCCTTGTCACTTGGCCTTTTACGGCTTTCGACATCCGGCTTAACAACACCGCCCGAACGCCCCCGCGGCTGCAGGTAAACTAGCGTGCTGACGACACCCGTAGCCTCATCAAGATGTGGTTTAGGTCGGTCAATCGGCTGTGTGAGTCAGAGCAGAAGGGGCGAGGTCTATAAGTTGTATGAAATTGTAACACTGGCAAGCCAAAAGTAAGCTCTGTTCACATAAAAAACAAGGTAATATCGGCGGCCGCCAATAGATGCGCGGCCTTGAATATTGGCAGGTTGTCATGTTTCATTTTAGCCTATTTTTAAATAGCATTTGTAAACATATTATGAAATAAATGATGTCCTTCTGAATGTCCTGTGATGTCCTGTATGAAAAATTGATTTCTGAGGTGTTTAATTCATAATTATTTATAATTAAATGCACTTTTTTTTGAGGGTTCACCAGTTTTTTCGAAATGAACTGGGAGAGAATGAGACCGCCTAACGGCGGGATCACACAAATTGAGAGAGGATTCGGCATTTGACTGAGCTTTTTGGAGGCAGCATTATCACAGCTGTATCAAAATGAATGAGTCAGGGAGGAATAGAGAGCAGCAGCAGCAGCCCGTCCGTCATGGCAAGGGGCCCAGCAGCTGACTGGCGTGGGTCACGAAGGCCTCCCTTCCACCTAGGATCACCTTCTCAGCAAGCCTATTCCATGTCTCCCGTGCCCGGTGAGGCCAGACCCCCGCCAACCCTCCAACCCCCTGGGATGGTGCATCCAGATGGTGGCGACCCCTGAGGGCAGCGCAGATGCGCGGGAAAAATACAGGACATCCATGCAGGAATATCTGTGCTTTGGCGCTGGGGGAGGCTAGGGACCTGGAGGAGGTGGGGAAGAGGAAGGAGTTCCCTGCGGCGCTTTCTGGGGAGAGGGGGGGAGGGCGGCGCAATTGCTGGCTGGTAAGAGGGGCAGTGGGTGAGTGTGGGTGTTGAGAGTTAGGGTCCAGATGGGTTGAGAGGACAAGCAGACCGGTGTCGATGGCAGAGCGGACAGAGATGTAACATCGACGCAGGAGGAGCAGGTCTGCCAGTATCCGCCTTCTTTCGAGCGTTTCCCAGCCCAGAAGCCGGCAGCGTCCTTTGTAGCCCTTGCCTCTGCTGCTCCTTCCTGTTTGCCTGAAAATGAAATGGGCAAACGATTTTTGCACTTTTTCTAGTCGGTTAATTTCGCCCTTTCTGACCGGGGACCAAACTGGGCTGGCATACTCTAAGTGTGGACGCACATATGTGATGTAGGCTTTTGCTAGGGTTTGGAAGGATGAGAAAGTAAAGCATTTTTTTTGTGAGCCATGCGGCCTGGTTAGCGGCAGCTAATGCTGAGGAGATGTGAGCATGTTTTTGGAGTTTTTTGAAATATTTTCGAATTTTTAGGCTCCAATTTTTGAGGTTTTTTGACAATAAATCAAGAAGGAATCAAAATTACGCCAAGCGCAAAAAAACGTCCCGAGCCACCACCCAGACAGACCTTCATGCAAAATTTCAGCCAATTTCGTTGAGAAACCGAGGAGTACGGGCTGCGGTACCACACACATATATATATGCGGACAGACGGACGAAAAATGGGGTAACTGTTAAAGCGGGCCTTGGCTGCCCGCCGCTCCGGGCAGGGCGCCAGAGCTCCTCCGGCCTCCGGGCATGGGTGCTACGGCCCCTACGCTTCGCCTAGCATGCTTCGCATGCTAGGCTATGCTCCGGGGCCCCCGCACCCATGCCCTACGGCCTCCGGAGCTCTGACTGCCCTGCCCTTCGCGGCAGGCGGCCTGTGGCCGCGCAAAAATTACCTCGAGTGCAAAGCTAAAAAAATTGCTCTAATACTAGTGGAAACTGCGGTGAATCCCCTGTATTTTGTTTTAGGGCACATGAAAAAAAACAAAATGCAAATGCCCCACAAGAAGATTCCACTAGTAGCAAGGTAATTTCCTTGGCTTTACTCTTAGGGCAAATGGTTTTTTGCGCGGCCGAAGGCCGCCTGCCGCGGAGGGCAGGGCAGTCAGAGCTCCGGAGGCCGGAGGGCATGGGTGCGGAGGCCAGAAGATCCATCTGGGTGTCTAGGTGAAGCTGTAAAAAGGAATTGGCGAAATATTTGTTATTTGTTGATTTATTAATAACCTAAATTCCTGATGTTTCCAAAAATTTGATCAAGCAAAAATTAAAACAATTTGAACAAGCATAAATTCACTGGTTTTCATGGTCAATCGTATTCTTGGATTAGAAGGCATAGCACTTTCAAAATTTAGCAACGTAGCCTGAGCTTATTACTTGGAAAAAGGCCGCGCATCTTGGCGATAGCCGAGAATACCTTGTTTAGGAGGAAAGAGCTTACTTTTGGGGTTGCCGATGGTACTATTTATAGCCATTTGCAGAATTAATTTCCAAAATATTATCCCATTATGGTATATTTTGGTTAACCGTTATTACTGAAATTGTGAATCTTCGATAAACTATGCTCTTGCGTGCGTATTTCAACTAAACATCTTGCAGTTGTGTTAGGTGGGGTGCTGTGATTCAACATTTTAGGATTCTCTGCTGTACTCTCTTAGAGGACTAGTGCAAATCAAAAAGCTTATTCCAATGAAATAAGAAAATTAGATATGCACCCGAACTATGACAGGATGAAAGAAGCGAATGAAGGTGAGGAGGGCGGCTTTGCAATGTGCACACATCAACATACATGGTGTTCGACATGCAAATTGCCAGTCCAGGCTTCTCCCTTCTCCGTCCACCCGCTTGCAGCCAATCCGAGAACGCCTCATCCTCTATTATTAGCATCTTAAACAACAATCCCAGTTGGCAGAGATGAATCAAATTATCTAAGTCATTGAGCATTTGATATATTTCCTGAAACATAAACTGGGCGAGTAGAAGGCCAACCTTTGAAGGCCTGCTGGAAGGCTTGGCGGGCGGCGTGAAGCTTGCAGCAGGGCCGGCCGAGCCGAAGATGGCAGCTGCTGAACAAGGCCAGGAGGTGTGCGCTCCGCCACCAGTCGCATTCGCCCTACTTCCACCACCTGATCGAAACTCATGAGTGAGTCAATGATTCAATGATTCAGAGTGAACGCATCACAGATCAAGTGGATGAAATAACCTAGTTACCAGCTGAAACATCCGCCCAACAAGAAAGTTTCCAAAGAATGAGAGCAAAGTCGTAAACTGAAGGGAGCTGTGAGCGGGTGGCCAGTATGTGGCTAAAGCGCTGGCGGAGTGTAGAAGGATTGGCCAGCCTCTCTCATGCTTTCCAGCCCCAGCAAGGCCCGCCTCTCGCGCCTTCTGACCTACAGGACATTCTGGAGGAAGATTTGCTTCTAGCTGGGCTAAGACTGCAACCATGGAAGCAGCATAATCAATAACTTAGCACCATTCATTAGGGACTTGTTATCGAAAGTCTCCCAACTGAACTTCCTAGAAGCTGAACTCAGTGCAATTTTGACCGCAAATCAACTTACTTGAATCAAATTATAAGTGAGACGTAGATTTGGTAGTTTCATGTAAAAGTGAATTATGGCGGCAAAAAGTAGGTCGAATCGTGTGGCGCCAGGCAGGAGCTGTAGGAGAATCTTTGGCAGGCTCCCCGCAGCTGGCCTCCACGCCCGCCCCAAACTCCAGGGGCCTCGCAGCGGATAGCCACAGTCCAGCTCCAACACGCCCTCTGCACACCCAGCCTGCACATGTTTCAATATCTATATATATTCCCTTGCTGCACCTCCTTAAGCGATTAGGTATGCTGCTCAGCTGCATCTTTAATTCTACTAACAAATGGGCTGTCAACAATTGACTGATTGAGCGGAAAGTCCATCAAAGCAATGCATTATCGTATCGACACTAGTCAATTATAGAAGTTGTCAATATTGTCAATAAACTAGGGCAGGCTATCTGTTGCATGAAACCTCCCAGCATCGAATGGTCGTAGAGGAGTAGCTCGGCGGAGGCGAGGCCCTGTGCCAGCTGACGTATGACAATCAGCAAAGGGGCGGAGAACGGCCAGACTAGGCCATTCACGGGCGGCACGTTGGGGAGCAGGTGGAGAGTCAGGGAGCGCTCTTGCCGTTGGCAGCGCTCCTGATCTAAACTGTCTCTAACTCTGCTCAAATTACATACCAGTCTGAGTCTGAAGGAGAGAGGGCTGAGGAGGGAGCAAGGAGGGGGAGGGTGGTTTGGTTGTTGGGTCATTGACTTGGACAAATGCCAGCTATAGGAAAAAATTTCGATTTGCAGGCATGTCATGTTTTTAGCTTTGCAAGTCCGAAAATTGTAGACGTGTTGTTAGTTCGAAAAACAAGGTATTATCGGCTATCGCCAATAGATGCGCGGCCTTGTTTACCTTGTGACGCATTGGAATGAATAATAAGCAAGTCAGCTCAATAAATGCTACAATGACAAACAAAAGTAAAATGCCACAAATTGATCTAGGTCAATTTTGGGTTTCTGAGGCATTTAAATGATAAACAGCAATCTAAATAATAATCAATAATTAATACAAGTAAAATTTAAATTTTCGAAATATTTCGAATTTCAAGGTCTCCATTTTCGAGGTTTTTTGACCATAAATCAAGAACCAATCAAAATGGCGTCGATCCCACAAAAACGTCCCGAGCCACCACCCAGACGGACCTTCATGCAAAAAATCAGCCAATTTCGTTGAAAAACCGAGGAGTACGGGCTCCGGAATCACAACCTCATATATATGCGGACAGACGGACGAAAAATGGGGTAACTGTATAAGCGGGCCTTGGCCGCCCGCCGCTCCGGGCAGGGCGCCAGAGCTCCTCCGGCCTCCGGGCATGGGTGCTACGGCCCCTACGCTTCGCCTAGCATGCTTCGCATGCTAGGCTATGCTCCGGGGCCTCCGCATCCATGCCCTACGGCCTCCGGAGCTCTGGCTGCCCTGCCCTTCGCGGCAGGCGGCCTGCGGCCGCGCAAAAATGCCCAAATAAATCGATACAGAATTAGCTGCAGCCTTGATGTCAAGAAAATTTTGCACATGCGTGCAGCTAAGAAAATTTTTGATTGTTCTTTGCATCTGCAGAAATTTGTGCTTTCCGATTGCCCCGTGATTTCAATTTTTCGCTACATATTTCTCAGTTGACCAGCGATCATAGTCGAAGTACAATCTCGTTTAGCAGATTTCAATATGAAGGAGGTTGGAATTGATGTAGGTCTTTTGGAACAGACAATTATAGCCAAAACTGCCGCCATTGTTGTAGGAGCTGCAGAAGCCTTTCCCATCTTGAACACATTCTGCTTTCTGCAATACTCCCTCTTTCTACTTTTAGACAAAAAAGAGGTAAATATTACCTTGAGGCATTGCTTCAGAAGCCCAGTGTTGGAGTAGTCGTTGAGAAGGAAATCCAATTGAGCACAGCATGCAAAACGGTCACCCAACTCCTTCAAGGCCGTCTGCACAAACTCCCGAGCACAGGCCAGGAAACAGTTGACGTCTGCTCTTTGCTGAAAAAATTCGCTCGAATATCGAATTTCAGCAAAATTGTTCTTTGAGGTATGCAAGAAAAGAAAACTAAAATCTCAGTTCCAGCTCGGACTATTCTATGCTCTAGTTACGTCACCCATTTTAAATTAATTTTCAATTGAGTCACAGTGTTTCTTTAACAGTTAATTATTTTCAGTAGTAAAAAAAGGGGTACATCGGGCGGGAAGTCGGAATTGATGCAGGCAGTGTTGGAGAAGATTTGAGCGAAAGCAGCCGGGAGGCCGCTGTAGGGGTCACAGTCCAGGATGGACTGAAGGCAGGAGAAGAATTGATGGCCGTTGCTCGTGGCCAGACTGGATTTGTAGCAGGACGCCTTGTACGGAGTGTCCTTCACCGGAGCTGAAGGCAGGCTCTCCAACTGCTGCACCTGCATCTCAGCATCCTTAAACAATCCTTTTTTCAGCTATTTATCACTACATCCTGTATACTACTGGGACGTGCTGCCTTCACAATCAAAAGATTAACTTGATATCTTTCTGCAGAACTTGCTGGGCTCTGCTTGGGCTGAAGGCGGATGGCTTTGGGCGAGATGTTGGCCGAAGGTTTGCAGCCGCCAGATTGCAAAGAGCCGGAGGTGCACTTCTTATATCCATAGGTAATGCCCAAGAAAGTCTTTTTGTGTTGGCACAGGCCACTGTGACACTTGCAACCGCCTTGACTGCAGCAGGACAGGCCACTGTCGCAGCGATGAATATCCTTTTTCGAGCAGCAGAGGCCTCGAGAGTCCGCTGATTGGCCAGAGGGGCAGGACCGGCACTGGTGATTGTAGCAGACGTGTCGGCTGTCGCAGCAGTGCCTGCCACAGGGGGGTCGTCCATCTGAGCAGCATTCGGGTGGTGGGGTCGTTGAGGGCAGGTGGGTTGTCGTGGAAGTGATCGGGGTAGTGGAAGTGATTGTGGTTGCCTTGGTGCTCGTAGTGATAGAAGTGGTTGAAGTTTTGGGCGTGGTCTTTCTGGTGGAAGTGGTTGTAGGTTTGCTGGTGGAAGTGGTTGCTTTTGTTGAAGTGCTCGTAGTAGAAGTTGTAGAAGAACTGGTTGTAGTTGAAGACGAGGTTGTAGTGCTAGGTGTGCTAGTTGTTGTGGAGCTGATAGTGGAGCTAGGAGTGGTAGTTGTGGTCGTTGTCGAAGTTGATGTAGGTCTTGTTGTGAGGGCGGTGGTGCTTGTTGTGATCTGGTAGCAGAAGCCGTGATTACACTCCTCGTTTTCAGTACAGCATTGGTCGTCACCATCGCTGCTCAAGCATGCCTTAAATTTTCCCTATCTCAAAAATTACATTGAAATCGTTGCCAGAATTTTTGCTTCCGAAAATACAATTCAATTTTTCGCTTTCACGCTTTCTAAACTTCTTAAAACGTTCGACATTTTACTTTCACAATTTCCTAATTTTTCTAAACTTTGGCACTTTCTGCTTCTCACCCTGTCTTTGGAGCAGCAGGTGCCGCGGACGTTGATCTCCGTAGACCGACAACAGCGCTGTGTGTGTGGCTTCTCCGTATCCTGAGCGCAGTAGCTCTCCACAGCATTGCAGCACTGGCCACCACAGACGATGTAGTCATTGCTAGGGCAGCACTTCGCACCACCGATGCAGGCTGACAGGTATGGTGGGCAGCAGGTTCCATGGCAGCAGCTTGCCAGTCCCCACTGGCAGCACCAAGGGCCTGGGGCAGTGGTGCTTGCTGGGTGGGTCGAAGGCTGGGTGGTCGTGAGTGCAGTTGATTTGGTTGAGGCGGTGGAGGAGGATGGGGTAGAGGGAGGGTTGACGGGAAGACAGAAGCGCCCAGTCCATGTATGACCCAAAGGGCAGCAATGGCCGTAGCTGCAGTGCTCAGCCACAGAGCAGCAGGTCCTTCCCCCGCAGCACTGCTCACCCTTCCTCTGCAAAATTATCATCAATAATCACAGATTGTTCTAATTTGAAGCTCTAGAGCGTGCGTACGCAGCACAAACTGCTGCCACAGCAGATTGCCTCCGTCGCGTTGCAGACAAAGCCTCGACTCGCATCACAGCAGTCCAGTTGACCTGACAGAGTTGTCTATCAGTTTGTCCTGATACTAGGGGTGGTGTAAATTTTGCTGAGTGGAATGATGTTCCAAAGTTTTGCTTGGTACTATCGAAAACTAACCTTATTTTGATTGGTAGGTTATGGCTGTGCAATAAAAAGGAACCATTGAGGGCGCAGAACTGGCCACAGGGCTTGCCCACCTCTGCAGTGCAACGGCCGCAGTAGGGCTGCGCACAACAGGAGCTCGGGTAGCTGGAGGTAAATAATTTGCTTGGAATGAAACAAGGCCAAAGCAGACCGAAGCAATGGGTCGTGTGTGAAGCAAGAGCCGTCGTCACAGGTTTGATCTTGTGTCGGACAGCAAGTTTTCAAGATCGCCAGGCTAACAGGTAGCATCTGAAATAAGCATTGCTGTCATCAAATAGTCGAAAAATGGAAATTCTGCAGTTACGAGTTTTGATAGAAATAAAAATTAACGCCAACAAAGATGAATGCAAAGATGTGGCATGGTCTTAATGCATGCATATTTGCCGCAGATTGGTTGCCGGTCGTCTGCAATGGACGACTGGTGCAAATGACATTCGTTGAAATGATAAAGAAGCCACTGGTTAGTTTGAACACCTGGAGCTAGGGGCCATGTTTCACACGCCTTGCAAAGCAGCGTTGCTATGTCCTTTTGAGGCAGTATATTTCGCCGAATGAAATGGCATCAGGTCTATTGTGTCAAAGCTTGATTACCATTGATTTCAAATTTGAATGTGATTAAAACTATAACTGAAAATATGGAATGCAATATAATCAGACACAAGAAAGAAATGAACTAATAAAATCAAACTGATTTTCTATTTGTGTGATGTCGAATCAACATCATTGAAAATTAAGCAATCAACTTGCGTTGTAATAAAATGCTCTAAAAACAAAAGTGTTCGAATATAATTAAGATGAACAGCTGCTTGCCTAATTTTTCGACCATAAATTTAATCGATGTTTTCGAATTATTGATTTGTCAGAGCTTTTTGGAAATAAATCTGGGAAAGTTGAACAGGCGGAGCTGGCAATATCTTCAGACTTTTCAATCAGCATGGTGGTTGGCCTCGGAAGCGCAGTAATAAAGCTTTTATGCATGCGTGCTCTGATAAGCAGCCATTCGTTGAATACACATGTGCATACACTGCAGCCTACTTGTGGTGACGCCAAAAAAATCCCCGTCATGCGTCTGCATCTGATGCCAATATTTCTATGCAGTCTAATTACCCGTAAATTTCAACATTTTTTGCATTTTAGCTCAACAATTAAAATCGTTCCATTGTTCCAGCAAAACATGTCGCCGCCAAAGCTCCCTGCTTCACGCCCCAGGAAAGCTTTGCAACGCCGCTCTACCGAGACATTCTTTTCCTGCTGGACACAGCTCAGCCCCATGTCAACGTTTCCTTCAAACAGGTTCTTCTGGCTCATTTCACTCCCGCTCATTTCTTTTCCATCTTCAATTTCAAGCAAGAACTTCTGATCAAGCAGGTACTGCCAATTAGCTTGATTAAGCGCAAAAAAACCTTAAAAAATCAATTCTAGCGAGCTTGAGCTTTTGCAGGTCACCGACTTCATAGGCGGCAACGAAGTCTCCTTTTACCTCCAGCAGAAGCACGAGAATGTAAGCAAGGCCCTCATCGCCTATGCCGGCGCTGCAAAGGCCGTCTCTTGTCTCAACGAGAGCCAGGAGCACGAGGATTTCTCGGTTTCCAATCTAGGCCTCCTCAATCTAAGACTATGAAACCAATGGAATCCAATAGAACGCCCTGAAAGGACTATCAGCATCTGGCAACGCCAGAAACTTGGGCGAAGCTTTGAGTGGTGATGTTTATCGCTCCTGCTTCTGGCAGAACCGCGCTAGACGCCCTTCCATGCCCACTATTGTGGTCATACTGGCCACTGACTGGTTGACCTGGACTCTTTGATCGTTTGGTTACTTCATTTGAGGCGTTTGGCTTTTGCGTTGTAGCTTGAGTGTAGCCGAGAGATCGAAAGCTGTTGCTGCTGCCAAAGCTATTCGCAGGGAAGGAACCGACGTAATTGTGGCATCGGCTGTGACGTGTACTAGTTTGCAGTTCTAGTGGAATGGACTGGAAGCAAAGATAAATTTGGCAGGCAATTGGGACGGCGTCTACAGTCCCTCAACGGTGGCCACAAACCTGATCCAGTTGGACGCTGGGCCAGCTGAATGGAAGGCAACGGCCACGGCGCTCTTTGCAGCGCTCTACTGCAGTAACGCATAGAAAGTAATTTGGAGTGTCTGAGAGGGAACGGCTTGTGGCACAGGCCCTTCGGAAATTCCGACAACACCAACTAGCAGCACCACGACAACTACAACCACGACCACCAGCACAACTACAAGCACGAGCTCCACCACAAGCACTAGCTCAACTACAAGCACTAGCTTTGCTGGAACAACCTCGACATCCAGTCCCTCTACGACCAGGACAACAGAGACACCTGCCAAGACTTCAGTGTCGTCAAAAGCGTCCCAGTCCTCTGCTTCTACACCTGCGAGATCTAGCCATTCAACCATGCCAACCTCTACAAGCATCGTTTTCAAAACTTCTACAAAGCCGACGCCTTCAGCAATAACTCCTTCGACTGGTTTCAATGTAATTTATGCAGCCTTTATGTCATAGTGAAAGCGACAGAGAAGCTTTTCCAAGGCAACCACAGGCACTGCTCCTAGCAACTCCTCATTGTTGCCGACCTCTCACCCAGGTCAACCATCTGGTAAGTCTCTAAGCACACTTTTTGGATGTTTCAAAATATCCAATCCTCAATCGAAAGAATTTGTAGTGCAATGGTTTGTTAGGCAAGCAGTGGCTGTGGGCGATAGTGGGCGGGAGTGCTGGCCTGCTGTGCCTCAGCTGTGCGATTGGGGTGGCGTTTTTCTGCTGCTGTCGACACAGACAAAGACCCAGGCCAGGAGCAGTTGCCATGGACGAGTTTCGTGCCATGACCCGGCGCTATTAGGCCTGTCTTGCCTGGGCGTGATTTTTGCAAAGCGTCGGATGATATCGGGTTGTGCGGTTTTTGCAATTTTTAAAGTATGAGCAGGAATATGAACGAAATTCCTGTCGATGCAGACGAAGGCATATATAGAATTAAGAGTTTTGCGGGCGTAAAAAAGAATTTCCTTTGAATAAAATGTAAATTTCTTGACTCGACCTTTAACAAACTTCGCATCTAACCCTAGCAGGGACAGTAAAGCGGTGAGTGAGGCTATGACAAGTGTTTAATCGTCTTTAATCAACATAAAGTTTTATTTAAGATATAGAATGAAAGGCATTTGTTGTAGCGGCCCAGAAAAAACCAAGGCTGACAACTTGAGGTGTATCCTCAGTGCTAACAATATCAAACACTAAATGTCCCCTAGTGATTGACAGGACTCAGGAGGCTGATGTTACGTGAAAATATTGGTTTTGACCTAGTTTCTAGCAGACTAATAATCAACTATCATCGAGATTCCAAATTGGTCGCCAATATTTTAAAAGGCCAACCGACTGTTTATCGTAAAAAGTTTTTAAAAATTTTCAAAAGCGCGTAAAGATGTCAACGAAAAATGGTGGCCAATTTTACTGCCAAGTTTTCTAGCTGATTTTTTCAACTCTAATTTGGTTACGCAATCTTTTCAGAGTAACCTTAAGCGATTCCGGCACCGATATGGGCAATGATAAAAAGAAGCAAAGCCCAGCTATTATAACTGGTACCATCGGCAAGCCGAAATAAAGCTCTTTTCTCTTAAAAAAAATGGATTACCCCGAGTGTAAAGCCAAAGAAATTGCCCTACTACAAGTGAAATCTGCTTGTGGGGCATTTGCATTTTGATTTCGCGCGCAGTTCCAGGGCTCTTTTCAGGCGCGCTCAACCAAAATGCAGGTGACACAGCAGATTTCACTTGTAGTAGGGCAATTTCTTTGGCTTTACACTCGGGGCAATCGATTTTTTTAAGAGAAAAGAGCTTTATTTCGGCTTGCCGATGGTACCAGTTATTTCCTCAACTTTAAAAGCATACAAAAAGTAATTGATGAGTCAGGATTCGAACTTGCATGATTGACCCAGCAGGTCAATCGCTTACACCACTACACCACAGGGTCATTCACTTAACGAGGTAACTGAAAATCTAAGACAGTAAAGCCTAAGACTGGACGGGAAGAGGGGGGGGGGCGTGGAATGAATACCTACACCCATACATGGAGGAGATGCGAAGGGAAGGGAAGGGGAGGGAAGGGAAGGAGTTCGTGCGGCACTTTTGATTGCAACTTTTCTCTATCAAATCTTGATTTATATGTAGTTTTTCGCGAGTGCCCCCCATAATTCGATGTTGCTCTTTCCATTGCACCCAAAATCATTTCAATCGGAGCTGGCTGGGCTGAGAAAAATGCTTATCAGTTTTAAGATCTGGCAATAACTCCCAAAACATACACTTGGGTCGAAAAGAGGGGCTGGGCGCTGACGGTCGCGTTGCTCCCTCGCACCAGCCCAATTGGCCTTACACTTGGGCAATCGATTCTTGGGAGAAAAGAGCTTTACTTCTCAGCATTAAATATACAAAAATTAAAATAAAAGCTTGAGAAGGATTCGAACCTGCTAGTATTGGCTCAGAGTCCAATCGCTTACACCACTACACCACTGGTGCATGTGACTCTGCGTAGTTTAACTGAAGTATTATCATCAAGTAAAGGGTTGGGGGGGGGGGTCGATTGAATCGAATGAATACCTACTCTCGTTCATTAGCAGATGCGAAGCAGCAGCAGCAGCAGTAGCAGGGAAGGAGTTCGGACGGCACTTTGTTTTGCATTTTTCTATACCAAATTGTGAACTTTTTGGCAGTTTCTCGCGAAAGTAGACTAATTCGAGGATGCTCTTTCCAATGCAAAAAGAATCAGAGCGATTGGATTCTTCTGTGAGGAGCAGGAGCCTTATCAATTTCAAGATCTAGCATTAACCTCTAAAACATACACTTGGGTCGAAAAGAGGGCCTGGGCGCTGACACTTCGCTTTGCTCGTTCGCGCCAGGTCAATCTAGGACACACAAACTCAGGTCAGATTTTGTGTGTGCACACATCGTCTTCTTTAGACCATTTGAACATTGATATGAGCAGTTTAAAAATGAACGTTGGTAACTGGTATTTTAGCTGGCCAACACCTAAAACAGCAAAAACAATTGCTTTAGCAAAAGCGAGCCCAAGTGGAAGCGTGCCTACTGCTGCTTGGATGAGGAAGCTACCTGGTCCAATCATCGCCCTGGAGAGCAGCCACAAGTCATTGGAACCATAACGGTAGGCCCACATTTCACTTCTTGGCACCCGCCCATCTGGCTAGCCACAGGTCAGGCCTGGCGAGACGGACTGCGCGTCCCAATCAAGAGGACCCTTTCGCTGTTGGCCTTGCTTGCAAGGCCATGCCGCAGGACGGGACGGGTTGCTGAGTGACTGAGGCAACCCGGTGAGTGGTCAGTGCCAGTGCTGGTGAAGGGTATTTAGCAAGAGCCTCAAAACCAGCTGCTTCGGCTTAAGCATGATGATAGTGGTTGTATTTCTTAGACATTGGAAAATAATCAAATTTTTAGGAGAAAAGAGATTTAAATTTGGCTTGCCGATGGTACCAGAGCCATAGTCCAAGCTTTTTGAATGGTATTTGCATGATCAGAGTCGTCGAGTCCAATTCATTCACAACTGGTCCAAAGGCATCGATTACCATCACAGTGGATTTCATTTGCTGGCCCATCCGCTGCTGAGTAGTAGCAGTTGCAGGTCAAACGGGTCACCTCACCACACCAGTCTGGGCCGGTCTTATGGCAAATTCCGCCACCTGGCACAATGAAAGCCGTCGGGTGTGAGAAATCCTACACACATGTTGTTTGCATTTGAATTAGCGTTGCAACAGAAAGATTCACCCCATATGCAAACTCCGCGTTATGCAGGTGTTCTCCAAAATCCACCTCAGGGCATGAACCGTGGTGCACATTAATGCACTAGAAAATTACCTGATTCGATTGGCAAGATAAAAATTAAAAAAAAGTTAAGCCAAAAATACACTTAAGTGGTATTTTTGTGGCTTAAGTGGCAATTTTCCCACTTAAGTGGCATTTTGTGGAAAAGTACAAGTGGCCCAAGGACCCAAAATTTTGGAATTAAAAAAATAAACATGCACTTAAACAAAATTTAGGGCTAATTTTGGGTCCCATCAAATTGAGTTCTATCTGTTACAAATAAGTTTTTTATTTCGAAATAATGAACTTTTTCAATTTTTGTTTATTGAAAAATGTTTTTTGTAAATAACTCTACAGGACATAATTATAGGGAGATTGTAAAAAAAATTGTAAAAAAAACCTCTCACAAAAGTTCTCTTAAATTATTTTGCTCCAAGTAAAAGGGCAACGAATTGCGCCTTCAAAATGCTCCGAGTAAAACGGCGAATTGGTACATACATGCTGTACGTTCAATGCCAACTTACGTTTTGATATTGACGGCAATATTGGGCAGCTGCCTGACGATGATTCAGGCTGCAGTATAGAGAGATGAAGCGGGGCCGCGTATAGTTCTCGCGCGAGTAGCAGCTGTTGAGCGGGTACCAGCCGACAACTCCGTCCACCATTTTGCGAATCTTCGGATAGGAGACGTGAAGTAGGCCGGAGCTGCAGCGCTGGCCTGCCCCTTCCCACCCAGCAGCGCAGTCCAACACTTCTGTCCGGCCAAACACGCCTGTCTTTGCCTCTCTGCCCAGAACATAGTCTGCAATCGGCTCCAGCCCTTATATGAGGCAGTCAAAGCACAGGTGGAAAAACTGTCCCTACTTTTCTTGGCTGTGCTTGTGCTTGGTAGTGTAGTTGATCTTGGTATTTCTTCAATATAGCCCAATTGAAACTAAAGAGAAACATGCTGAACTGTCAATACTAAGACCTGTAGTTGTAGCAGTACTACTACTGCTAGTAGTAGTAGTTGTTCTTGTTGTTGTAGAAGTGGTAGTCTTAGCAGCAGTAGTAGGTAGCTCGCAATCACAAACAATACTGTAGATGGGTTGGCACTGCGATACCTCTCCACGCCGAGTCCTTAACCTAAAGTCTGCCCGTGAATTTGATTCGATTTGTTAATAGAGAATATAAGGCGCAAGATTTGCCAAAAATGAATCAAATCTGAATGTTGCAGAGAATATCGGAGGGGCGGCTGCCCATTGACATGGGCTGTCCTAGGCGCAGAGTGGCAATACGGCTGACTCCTGCCGTTCTTGGCTCTATACGGCGCACCATTCCAACTGTCACTCTTGCTGCTGCCGTACACTGCAGCTCCCTTCATTCACCATGGCTTCAGAGAGAACAAGGTCGCCAAGAGATGCGCGGCTTTGCTTGCAAAAATTTAGCATAATTATTTGCGAAACCATGGATATTGACTTGAGCAAATTCTTGAAAAATCAAGAATTTAGGGTATAGATTTTAGGTTTAGATTTTAGGTTTTTTAAATCAATAAAAAAATTCAAAAATTCCTTTAACAGCTTCAAGATATCACCTTGACTGCCCTTTGTAGCAGGCGGCCGTCGGTTGCGAAAAAATATGGCCTTGTGAAATTTCGGCTAATGAATTCCGCAAATGAAAACGTTTCTAAAGCGAGCGCAGTAGAGATCGGCTGTGGCCTGTGCATGGCATAGGCTTCCCAGCCGCAGGGCTCTGTCAGCGGCAGCTTTGTCCAGGCAAGCGTCCAGCAGAATGTGCTGTTCCATTCTCCCCACTTTCATAGCCATTATCGATTCCGCGCCCGACAGCTGTGACACTTCCACGCGCACCGCTCAATTGACTCACTGTCCTCCACAGCTTTCGTTCCCAAAGGCATTCTTTGGCCTATGAACTCGGTAAAGACCAAATGCTCCAAAAACTCGGTGCGCGAGCCCTGGGACTAAGCTCTTCAGTTGAGAGCATACTTTCTACTCCTGGTAGGGGGCAAGCCCCGACGACCCTCCACATACAGGGATGGGCGTCCAAGTTTTGTCAAAATTTAACAAACTCGTTAGGATACTTTTTGTTGGCCATTAGAGCTGCAAATTTACAGGGAGGTACTTTAAAGTGTCTATTTTCATGTCCTAGAAGGGCTTCAATCAAACATTTATAGTAGGTGAGAAATTTGCAAAAGTATGACTGCAAGTTGAAAAATCAGAAAACAAAAAAATCTGAAAGTAATGCAACTGTACAAGGTAAAAAAGGCAATGAAATGAATCAGAATTGGGTTATTTTTCATAGTAGTTGCCTTTGGCATCTTTGACGGCCTTGAAACGCTTGGGTACGCTGTGACAGGCAGACCAAAACGTGTCCATGTCCAGACGAGTCCACTCGCAAATGAGGGAGTCGACAGGACCCGGGACTGATACTTCGCTGCATTCACCTTCACCCCACGAGGGATGAACACCAGCCTTGTCTGCCCACTCAAGTTCACTCCACCCAAGGATGTTCAAAAAGAGGCAGTCATTCCAACCGATGTTGGCTTTTGGTGTCGCTGGATCTTGAGGTACTTTTTTGCCAGTGGAAGTGCTGATGATGCGTGTGTTCTGTAAATTTCTGAGGGCTTGGACTGTGAATATCTCCTCATCACTCCACACGATCTTGTCCCACCCTATTTTTCGCCCAATTTTCAGCAGTTCGTTAGCTCTTTTCTTCTGTTTGCTCGTCGGATAGGCTGTGGACGAGCTGGCACTGGTAGCTTGAAAGGCCAAGGCCTTGCTTGATCAGATGTCCCGTTGTGCGGCAAGAGGTCCCATGTTCCTTGGCGAGTTTGGCAATACTGTGCTTGGGGTTTCTGAGGATGTTCTTCTTGACCTGAGCTTTGAGAGTTGATGTGCGCACTTGGTTTTTCTGACTGCGCCCACGAGCTTGGTTGGAGAAGGAGGCCCCCGAAGGCTTGCTTCCATGCTGCTGGATGACGTAGCAAACGGTCTGACGGGAGAGGTTGTGAGTGAGAGAAAGGGATTTGTCGATTTGGTGGCCTTGGACAGGGTGTGGCCTGGCATGATAGCAGCTTCTGGAAGAGAAAAGAAATGCAACTGAACCCTGTCCTTCTAATTTGCACACATTGGTTCCAATGCGCATGCTCATAGCATTAAAACCTTCAAGCAACCAGCTGAAATTTTTTGATGCACAAGGTAACTGACTTAGCTCACATAAAACCAATTTTCTTACTTCAACATTAATATTATTAAATACCGCTTGGTCAATTTCTTAAGAAGGTTTGTAGTTATGGTTGTGCCAAAGGAGAACTTAAACAAGCCAAAAACAAGCCCACAACATCAATTTATAGAAGTGACAAAACTTGGACGCCCATCCCTGTATCAGTATCATATCCCCCACACATTAAAATCCTCTCACATATCCCCTCACACCTCACATATAACTTATACGAAGTAAGTCGGGGCTTGCCCCCAACCAGGAGTAGAAAGTATGCTCCCAACTGAAGAGCTTAGCCCCAGGGCTCGCGCACCAAGTTTTTGTAGCAGTTGGTCTTTACCGAGTACATTAATATTTTGAAGTGCTCAATACGGTATAGATTAACTATGTTGTCCGCGCCTAAGCTCTTCAAGGAGTATATATAGCAAAGCTCTACTCCTGGTAGGCATGCACCCTGTATATAGGCATGAGGTTGATTATATAAAAATAACTGCTACCATCGGCAAGCCGAAATAAAGCTCTTTTCTCCTAAAAAAATCGATTGCCCCGAGTGTAAAGCCAAAGAAATTTCCCTACTACTAGTGAAATCTGCTTGTGGGGCATTTGTATTTTGTTTTCACGCGCAGTTCCAGGGCTCTTTTCATGCGCGCTCAAACAAAATGCAAGTGACACAGCAGATTTCACTAGTAGTAGGGAAATTTCTTTGGCTTTACACTCGGGGCAATCGATTTTTTTTAGGAGAAAAGAGCTTTATTTCGGCTTGCCGATGGTACCAGTTATTTCCTCAACTTTAAAAGCATTCAAAAAATGAAAGCCTGATTCTGGATTCGAACCTGCCAGATTTAGGCAGTCGGACAATCGCTTGCACCACTACACCACTGGCTCATACATCTGAGCCCAGTGACGGTAGGGTTAGATGCTTGAATTGAAGAAGGCCTAAGACCGGATGGGGGGGGGTCAAATGAATACCTACACCCATACATGGAGGAGATGCGAAAGGAAGGGGAGGGAAGGGAAGGAGTTCGTGCGGCACTTTTGTTTTGCAATTTTCTCTATCAAATCTTGATTTATATGCAGTTTTTCGCGAGTGCCCCCCACAATTCGATGTTGCTCTTTCCATTGCAGCCAAAATTGTTTCAATCGGAGCTAGCAGGGCTGAGAAAAACGCTTATCAGTTTTAAGATCTGGCAATAACCCTCAAAACATACACCTGGGTCGAAAAGAGGGGCTGGGCGTTGACACTCCGCTAACGCTCCGTTCGCGCCAGCCCAATTCCTTGAGTTTAAATCTCAAGATACGTATTGGGCTGGCGCGAGGGAAGCGCAGCGACCGTCAGCGCCCAGCCCCTCTTTTCGACCCAGGTGTTTGTTTTGAGGGTTATTGCCAGATCTTAACATTGATAAGCCTTTTTCTCAACACTGCCGGCACCAATTGATATGATTTTTGCTGCAGCGGAAAGGGCAACATCGAATTATGGGGGGTACTCGCGAAAATTGGCTAATAATGGCTTCCTTTGCATTGAAAATTTGAAAACAAAAGTGCCGCACGAACTCCTTCCCTTCCCTTCCCTTCCCTTCTTCGCATCTACTCCATGAACGGGTGTAGGTATTCTTTTCACCCCCCCCCATCCGGTCTTAGGCCTTATTCAATTCAAGAATTTAAACCTACAGTCACCTGGCTCAGATGTATGAGCCAGTGGTGTAGTGGTGCAAGCGATTGTCCATCTGGCTAAATCTGGCAGGTTCGAATCCAGTCTCAGGCATTTATTTTTTGAACGCTTTTAAAGTTGAGGAAATAACTGGTACCATCGGCAAGCCGAAATAAAGCTCTTTTCTCCTTAAAAAACCGACTGTCCCGAGTGTAAAGCCAAAGAAATTGCCCTACTACTAGTGAAATCTGCTGTGTCACTTGCATTTTGTTTGAGCGCGCATGAAAAGAGCCCTGGAACTGCGCGCGAAAACAAAATACAAATGCCCCACAAGCAGATTTCACTAGTAGTAGGGCAATTTCTTTGGCTTTACACTCGGGACAGTCGGTTTTTTAAGGAGAAAAGAGCTTTATTTCGGCTTGCCGATGGTACCAGTTATATATATATCTGGTACCATCGGCAGGCCAAGTGTAGGTCTCTTTTCTCCAAAATTTGCAATTGACTCGAGTAAAAAGTCAAGGAAATACAATTTATACTTGTGGAATCTGCTGCTTAGACAGTTGTATTTTGTTTTTGGCGCGCAGTTCAGTGTCTCTTTCCATGCGCGCCCAAAAACAAAATGCAGGTGACGCAGCAGATTCCACAAGTATAAATTCTATTTCCTTGACTTTTTACTCGAGGCAATTGCAAATTTTGGAGAAAAGAGACCTACACTTGGCCTGCCGATGGTACCAGATATTTCTTCCAATTTTAATATAAAATATAAAATGCATAAATACAAATTTTATATTGTTGGTTATATATTTAGTTAAGATTTTATTGAATAAATAAATAAATAATAAACAAAACTTAGTTAACTAAACATTTTTAGTAA
>JASANA010009785.1:0-43311 GCA_030248095.1 Ptycholaimellus sp. GST1_10 | reverse complement strand
GTTACGGATTTTCCTTGCATGGGGACATGGCGGTCGCGTGACCACCCTGTTTAAACAAGGCGGTCGCGGGTGGACAGGGTGGTCGTGATCAAAATCGGCTATATGCATGGTTTTTTAGTATTTGAAAGCTCAATACTATTGTTTGCAATAGCTATGCAATTCTGTGAAGTGAAAGCTTGTATTTCTCTATGATTGTTGATATGGGCGAATTTTTGAAAATGTCTATAAACATGCTGGTCGCGCGACCGCCCTGTTTAAACATGCTGGTCGCGCGACTGGCATGTTTAAACAGGGCGGTCGTGGTCGGACAAGGCGGTCTTGGCTTTCCATTCTTGACGTTCCAGTGACATTTTGACACCTAGTTGATTAGGAGATGTTGAAATATTGCGTTTTGATTGGATGGGGGCAGGCTCCAGTTGAAACCATGTTAATTGGGTTGGATAGGTACACTGGTAGATCACACGCTATAATACCAGCTTATAACATTGGAAGCGCTTGCCCAGATTCCACATGTTTCAAACACCTTGTGCCGATGTTATAACATAGGCAGCGTTTACCCAGAGTACTAATTTATCTACCCCCCGTGATATAACATGGGCTGTTTATACCCACATGCAAAGTAAAGTAGTGTAAGAATTACTGTATGGCTGTAAGAATACATGTAATAATGAGAGATTTTGTATTAGAATAGTAGGAGGACCATGTCCGTGGCGGACATGGTGGTCTTGATTTTATGATATGTTGGTATTTTTTCATTTTAGCACTGTAGCTTACCTCATTTCTATGCATTTGTGCTGAAAACACTGTAAAATTGCATGTTTGTACGGACTCGCAGAAATGAAACATGACCATCATGTTTAAACAGGGCAGTCACACGACCGCTAAATTTAAACATGGCGGTCGCGTGACCATCATGTTTAAACAGGGCGGTCGCGCGACCGCCACATTTAAACATGGCGGTCGCGCGACCAGCATGTTAAAACATGCTGGTCGCGCGACCGCCATGTTCAAACATGCTGGTCGCGATCTTCTTCCTTGCAGGAGGCGTAGATCAACAAAAAGAAAGTGTTTGCTGGACAAATGCGTAAATATAAATCGATCTACATCATCAAAATGATAAAAACACCCAAGGTAGAAAAAATTAGGACCACCATGTCCGTTATAGACACAAATGTTCAAATTTGGACCCATGGGCCCCCGACAGGCCTGCCGATGCCCAGCGGAGATGAGCAGACACCCGGTGGATGGCCCACCAAAGACACTGGTTGTCCCGACGGATGCCAGTGCTGCTGGCACTACTGCCCAGAGAACTGCCAGTGTTACAACCACAAAGAAACCTTCTATCTCAGGCAGAACCAGTCCTACGCAAGTCAACAGAGAGCCCAGTTTCTGCCCATTTGCCCCGACTGCAACAGCAGCAAGCACTACGCCTGTCCCTTCATCTACTTGTCCCACCGCAAAGACACCTTCACCACTGACAGCATCCTCGAACAGGTTCCATTCCTACCTTCTTCTCTTCCTCTATCCTCGTTTTTTCCCAGATTGAGGCCCAAATAAAGGTGGGCACGCAAAGTCTGGTGACCTGCATGGAGTCACAGGCCAACGGCGACCTCTTCAAGGGACGCATGGTGGTGGATGAGCTGGAGTCTGGCATCTTCGGCACCTGCCTGCCCTTCCTTTTCGCCAAGCTGGCCACTCCCAGTGCACCGGACGACTCCAAGGCACTTCTTCAATACCTTCTTCGAGTTGGCGCCCATTCACCCTTCATTTCCTCTTTCAATGCCTCATTTTCAGCTGCCCACATTTGCTCAAGGTCCGATCCAGCCCACAGGCCAACAGGTGGAGTACATTTTAATCGCTGTAACTTGCCAGGTGTCTCTTGATCATTTCACAGCATTTTTCCGCTATAATGGCGGTTATTGGCTTTACGATGGACTAACATCACATTTGGTTGAATGCTCACCTATTCAGATCTTCTCAATTACGCAGCTTCAAATAATCTAAAGCCATCGCTCGCCATTTATGGTTGCCTTTTCTCCTAAGCCTTACCATGAATTCATTTTTCATTGTTGCCATATTGATAAATTATAGTCGGATTTTCATTAAACACACCTTGCATGACCTTTAAACACACCTTGCATGACCAAAATGCTCCAGGAACCACTTTTCAACATAATTCTTTCTTTATTGCAAAGAGGAAACGCGGTTTCGTAATGCTGCAAAGCAGGGAGTTTCAAAGCTGAGTAGTTCATGCTATGGCAGACAAAGCAATTTCTTCAATGCCAGCCCTGTCCCTCAATGAAATCATATCGTCTGCCATAGAAACCAAAAAAGGGGAAATCGATCTGCTCACCAGCTGGCATCACTTAACTCTGCCTAACAAGCAATCTCCAATTCAGTTTGCAACTAAACGTGCAATATTGCCGATTTGAGCCCCGACCATGCCAGCCTCCAATGCAAGATTTTGCTGCCACAAGGAAAATCCGTAGCACCGGAAGGATTGGCGAAAAGAAAGTAGGGAGTACCTGAGAATGGTTTTGAAGATGCGGTTCTTGGTGGAAAGCTTGTCAAACTCGCTCATGGCTGGCTCTGACCCTGCAGTACTACTGAGCCAGCTGTAGGATGTGACGGGGGTCTGGCTGACTCACGGACAAGGGGGTGGAATATTCTACGCAAAATTTTCCCATGCGCAGTTTTTGTGCAAAATTTTCATGCTCTGTGTAGCGCCAAGTTTGGTTTCAGGAGGATTTCAGACAATCTGGTGAGATTTAGATTTGACAAAAAGGGCAATAGAATTGGCTAAGAGACGAGCTAACTATTGAATTAAGTTACAATGCTTGTGGCAGAGGATGATGTTGCATGTTGACGAATGCTTAGTTGTTTTGGTGTTCTTTTATATATTTTTCACAACATATTTCATCATGGAATGGATGAGCAGTATATTTGTTTGCGATAATACTAAATTTTTGCGTGACTTTTACACGTTCCTTGCAGCGGGACGTTTTAAAAAACCAAAGTAATAAAAATTACCTTTTGCGTTGTTGCCGCTTAGAAAAAGCAGTTCATTAAAAAAGCAGTTCTTTGTTCTTTTTTGCGTTTTCATGTCATAACTTCGGCTCAACCGGTGGATGGCCTGCTGAAGCTGATTGATCTGCCCTGACGTGCTGCTTGGGCCTCGAGATGTATGCTTTTTGTATCCATAGAAGAGGAAATAAGAGCACATAAGCTAGTGTCAACTAAGCAATATAGGTGGTATAAGTTGCAAGCGGGCATATGAATATTTGTGAGACGTAGGAGAATATCACAAAAAGCTAAAACTGCTTCCACGCGGGCGTTTGGGGAAGAGTGGGGGGCTTCCTTCCATATAGGCTGTACATCTAATGCGACTCGCTACTTTATCGGCAGGCAGGACGCTTCATTTGGACTGCTGGGAGGGGCTGGGTAGGGGAGTGGGTACTGGGTTCGAAAGAGCCAGAGCAAGAGGAGTAAGAAATATCGGCTCATCTGGGTTTGTGAAGGGTAAAAAGGGGGTGAAAGAGGAAGGAAAGAAGAACATCGCATGTCACAAACCTTGCGCCCCGCCTCAGCAGCAAACGCCGGGGCGGTGAAAGAAACGCGCGCAGAGGTGAGAGAAGGAGAGAGAAGCTTCATTGGTCAGACTTGGCAGCATAGAGGACACTCCACCGTGAATGTGTGTGGACAGTTTTGGAGAAAAGGGGAGGAAGAGGAGAATGACTGGGGAGTACTCTGAAGGGCAACGGGTTTAGCGGATCCTGGTCACACCGGATTCAGCAACGGGGGCGCCTAAGTAGGGGTCTTCTCTCACACCGGTCTCTTCTTGCTATCCAAGCGGGGCGCCATAGGACTGGCGGAGAGGAAGTGAGGACAGCTAGCGGACAGATTGCACTGGGAATGGCGGTGCCAGAATGTACAGAGGAGGAAGATGAAAGAATGGGGCAGTGGGGAAAGGTTGGGGGAAGGGAGGGTGGTGGAGTGGGTGTTCCTGAGCAGTGGATGGTGGGGGATAACATGGGGAGGCAACAGGCATGCTTCCAACGACGCTGGCATTCTCACCATCCCGCAGCAGCGCCCTCTGGAAACCTCTGGAAACTAAAACAACAAAGACAATGCGAGCAGGAATCAGGTCAAGAAGTAGCCCCAGTGCTTGGGGGGTGGACAGAAGTGAGTTGTGGGGGTAGGGGGAAGGGGAAAGCGTAAGGTCGGAGTGAGGCTGGGCTATGGTGTGCAGCGGAAAGACGCGGGAGTTTCTGTGTCGCTGTACAGAGAGGCGATGAGGCAGGTGGAGTAGGAGAGGGGAGTGGTGGATGGACGGGGTCTAGTGGCCCAGGAGGATGCCGCTCCCCAGACTGCCCAACAGGCCGCGCACCTTCTCCTGCCGCTTCAGCAGCAGATTCTCCTGCAAACATCTCCTTTAGTTATTATCCCCAGCAGTCAATGGATTGAACTGGAAACTAGAAAAACAGTAGCAGAATAGGCTGTTGGAAAGGACAGTTGAACCTGCTGGAGCAGGCTGTTCTGCTGCAGGAAGGCGGCGTTCTGTTTCTGCAGTGCGTCGATGCGACTCTCCAGCTGGCGCTGGCTCTCGGCGATCTTGGCCCGGAGCTGGGCGAGGCCGTCGGAGGAGGGCACCAGCTTCTCCAGCAGGCGGTCCAAAGAGATCTCCCCTGCAGATTGGCTGGCCTCAGCTCTGGAGGGGATGGGGGAGGGCTGAAGAGGGAACCGTCATCGCCGTCGGAGGCGGAGGAGGTGGAGAGGGAGGTTGAGTCGGGGCGGAGGCCGCCGGAGCCTTCGCTCAGTTCCTCCTTCGCCTTCTGCTCCTCCGCGAAGGCGTGCAGGAGGTGCTTTTTCAGCGGAGCTGAGCCTTTCGGGGACTCCGAACTTCCAGAGGCCCTGCAATATACAGATGTTCATATTTTGTGAGCTTTGTGCATGACAATGTTTTCATGTATTTGTGCTGTTTTATCCGCTGACAGCAGGGCAATGTGTCCAAGCATGTTTATTTTATGCCGCTGCTGTTGTGTGTTTCCTTTACGCAAGTGAGAATAGCAGGCACTGCGTATGCTGGATGATAAGGCTTCTTTATTTGTCTTTGTGAAGCGTTCTCAGTATAGCATCAGGGGCAGGGTCCCCTCATTAGACATCCGTCTCTGCCTTCCTCCTCCTCTGACATTGCCATCAGGAGCTTCTATTCAGAAGAGAGCGTAGGAAAATAGGCTGCCTCCCCGCCCTGGCCCTAATCCAGCTTCCAGGGGGTTGGCTGAAAGACTAAGGCACCCCCCCCCCGTTTGTTGGCGTCGGAAGGATGCAAAAAACAACGCGCGTCCTTCACCGTTGCGCAAGGCATCTTTTCTCCCTCTCTCTGTTTGTGCACCGCCTCTGAAGCGCTGGGGCCGCGCACTCCTCCCTGCTGGTCGAGCAGAGCAGCCATAATATTTGCTCTCCCCCCCACCCCTCTCCTTTCTCTCTCTCCCAGCACCCCTCCCCGGATTTCCCCCCTCAGCTCGCTAAGAACGCCTCCCTGCATCACCTGTGCGCGCTTCCTTCCTGCATCTCCTCTTTACTCTCTCTCTCACTCTCAAAGAGCGGCCAACCGCACCCCGCAGGATGTTACAACTACGCCCCCCTCCCCCCCCCCTTTACCGCATTCAATCCCCTTCTAGTCCCCACCCCTCGCTGCTGCCTCTTCCCAGCTCAACAACAGCCTCTCGTCTCTCCCTTCTCCCCTGGCGCAATCCATGGGCCTGGCAATCGCCTCCCCGTTTGCTCAACCGGCCCTCAGCGCTCCTGCTGCGCACCGAAATAGCCGTCCCTCCTCCTCCTACCCTCCACATCTCCGCATTCGGAAATAGCCTCCTCCTCACTTCTCTACCTCCCCTCCATACCCTCCCTTCTATCCCCAGCAAAGGCCGATGATGCAGGCATGCAGGGGCACACACACACAGGCGGTCGCCCCCATTTTCCGCCCCCCTACACAGCAGCAGATGCAAGGAAAGACCCTGCCCGACGCACAGAGACCGGTTTCTCCCGCCCAAAAAACACCCAGCTTCCCCCATACACACATGCCCCAACCCCGGCCTTCTCCAACTCCCCTCTCCACTGCCTGGCCGCTTGCCAAGGACTGCATAAAAAATCAATGCCTTCGCCAGAAAAGGCGCGCTGGCTATTTTTAGCCTCAGCCGGCAAAAGTCAAGCATGCTCCGGCCTCCGCTATGTTCAGCAAAACATGCTGTTTATGCACCCAGAGCAGCAGCAGAGGAAAGGGCAGGGGTGTTGCGTACCTTGGAAGGGTGGGCGAAAGCAGGCCAGCTGGAGCTGCGGCCTTGACTGGCTGGGGTTTGACGAGGGGTGGATTGGTGGAGGAGGGGTTGGCGGTGTTGGTGGAGGGTGGGAGGAGCTCAGTGTCAGAGGAGCCGGACAAGGCGAGGAGGCCGGAGACGGCGGCGAGGGCGGCCTTGGAGGGCGCTGGCTGGTTGGCCGCCGGGTGGCTGAGGATGGAGGTGTTGGGCGGGGGCTGGGCTGGGCTGGTGGCGGCCCCTCCGAGGAGGGAGCTGGAGGCCAGCAGACTCCCGCCCAGGCTGCTGCTGGCCTGTCCGCCTTTGGCCAGGGCTTGCGGGACCTGGAACAGCTTTGCTTTCCTGTTCAGTTGCTCGCTTTCTAGGCTGACAGGAACAGGGGTGTTCATGTTTTTTAGAGCAAAGCACAAAGTCTACCAGAGAACAGTACGGACTACAAGAGAGCAATCGGAGTCTGTGATGTTCTCTGGTAGACTTCGTAGAGTTGTTCATGAAAGCATTTGCAGGGGAAGAGAGGGAGGACCTGAAGGAGGCTCTGGTAGCGGAGTAGGTTGGTGTAGTAGGCGATGAGGGTGGCGGGATCGTAGAGGCTGCTCAGGTCCAGCGGAAGCGTTCGTGCCTTTCCGCCTCCCTCCCCCGCCTTGCAATTAGAGCAGCATCTTCGGCTTGCTCCTGCCAGCGCATGTTGCATTTTCTCTCATTTCCCCCTGCTCGTTATCTGCAGTGCGTGTATGTTGCATTTGGCTTGCTCCTGCTAATTTGAGCCCTGACAAGCTGCGTCGGGGAGAATGGGCGGGGAGGGGAAGGGGGGAGGTGAAGGGGATGGGTGAAGGAGATAAGGAGAGTTGCCAGTCTGGCCCTGTGTCCTAATCCAACTAGGAAGCATGCGGCCTCTGGCCCAGGTCGCGCTTTATTCTCTCAGTCCTGATAAGCCCCTCTCTCACCCCTTCCCTCCACATTTTGCTACTCCAGCACTTTCTCAGGCCAAACAAGGCCCCCAATACCAGCTGCTGCTGACACATGGCAAAGAGCAGGGCCGGATGGGATTCAAATTCAGGCACCAGCTTCAGGGGTAGCGGGAGTCGTGGGAGGGGCAGCCTGGGGAATGGGCCACACATACACAACTGGCGGGAAGGGACGGGCCTTTGTGCCTTTGTCTACCCGGGGCGGGTCTAGGCGGGATGATATGTGCCCCCGCCATTATCCATCCCTCTACATCAGCAGCCCCGGCCAACTGTGGCTGGCATGAAATGTGAGCGCTGCTGTGTTCTCCGTCAAGGCCTGGCAGCAATTAAGACCACCAGGAGGGGCAGGCTGTGCTAGAAACGGATAATGAAATGCCCGTGTCTGGATGTGCTTTGCATGATTTGCTGCCTTGTTATTGGAATGCCGATATTGCGTCAAGGGTTTTTCAGCTGTCCAGAAAAAAGGAGGACATAGGATGGATGAAGGGACCACCCAGATGTGCTGGGTAGAAGGGGGGGTGCTATAAAGCTAGACGAAGAGGGAGGCCTTTTTGCCCGGTGGCAGAGAGGCCCCGTCTAGCCGGCCAGAGAACTGGCTTTTGTGAGCGGCGGGGGTTGCGAAGGCAAAAAGCAGGTGGGGAGGCTGTTGCTATGCGGCGAAGGGGGAGGAGGATGGAGCGAAAAGGGGGTGGGGAGCACCTCTTCAATAGGCTCTCCCCGTGCGGTCTAGACACTCTTTTTCTGTCCCCAGCCCCTCCAGTCCCTGTGCGGAGGCTGAGTAGATGGGCGAATGTGTGTTGGAGTGAATTTTTTCCGTTGAGGGGGAGACGGGGAGGGGTTGTGTGCTGGGCGACGGGAGGCCTTGACAGACGCAGGAGAGAGAGAGAGAAAGAGGAGAGGGGGATGGAGGGAGGGAAGGCAGTCCTCCTCCGCTCCCCCGTCCGCGACAACAAAGGCCAGCGACGGAGGCGGAATGGGGGAGGGCGACGAGACCAGTTCCTCTGCACCCCTCCCCCCTCCGCATACTCACCCTCTCTCTCTGGCCCCCTTACCCTCTCTGGGGAGGTTCGCCCAAGGTCTCTCTCTCTCCGCGATCCCCGCCCTTCTCTGTTTGTCGGGGGCCGCCCCCTCAGGGGGGGAGGGGTGTGAGAGAGAGGGGCTGGGCCGGGGAGAGTGGAATCGTGAAATAAATAAAGATTCTCCGGGGGACTGCGCGCGCTCAGGGGGGTAGGGGGGGGGCGTCGCAGACACTGGATGAAGGGGAAGAGGGGCGCTGGTCGCCGCGAGTTTTGAGCGGAACGAGGGGTGCTGAGGGGGACAGGAGGGAGGCTGGCTGTGGAGGGGAGTGTGTGTATGTGGGCTGGCCTTAAAAAGTGGGCGCCCTCTCATCCTCCCCCCATCGGCGGGGAAAACCGGTCCACCGGGAGTCTCGAAAACAGCCACCACCACTGCCTTTCCCCCCTCCTAGCGCACTCACACACTCACACAACCCCTGCGCCACCAGTCTGGCAGCGGTAGGATGGGGGGGGCGCTGGGTAGGGAAGGGGAGATAGAGAGACTGTGTGTTGGTGCAGTGAACTTGGGCGAGGTCGCTTCTTCGCCTCTCCGCTTCCTCCCCCCCCCCCCACTCCTCAGGAGAGAAGACGGACACTGAGAATAGACATTCATCAGTCGCCCTCCCTCCCCTGCTCGCCCTCGACTTCGGCGCCCCGCCAACCCTGCCAGCCCCCTCTCGCACACTCAAGGTCGGAAGGCACGAGGAGGAGAGGCAGTAGTGGTGATTGGGTGGGGCAGGTTTGGCGCCCCGGCGACGTCGAGACTGCGCCCCCACTCCCCCAACTCACCAGCCTACACAACCCGCCCAGACATGCACACACAACCTTGCCCCCCTTTTACGAAGGCGAGGAAAAAGCCCCTTGATGAAAGGCCTGGTATGGAGGGGTAGGTAGGAGAAGGAAATGAAGGCGGAAGCAGGGCCTACCTCATCGGCCTTCCGTTTGCTGCCGGGGCGGAGGAGGCCTTGCCCGCTAAGCTCCATCTTGGGCTGCCCCAAGCCGGCCGCCAGTCGCGCTGTGTTCACCAGCTGACGAGCCGCCACTGCGCTGGGCTCGAAACGCTGCTTCACCTGAACAGTTGGATTGGAGGGTTAAGAATGGAGGGGGAGGAGGAGGAGTAGAGAGCATACCTCAGCGAGTTTGTCAATAAGGGCCTGTTGGGCATCCACGTCGGGCTGCAGACGTAGATAGGAGCGCCAGTTGGCGGAGTCGAAACCCCAGTGGCAGGTCCGTCGCTCCGCGCCCTGGTGATGGGAGTGGACGACGAACTTGTCGGGGCGGAAGACCTGGCCGCAGCCCGCGCACTCCAGACAGGGCGCGTCGGGGCCTGAGTAGAGGTCGGGGAAGAGCAGTCCCCTGCCGCCGCCGAAGCAGTCGTGGCGGACGGGGAGGCCGAGGACGCGCTGGGAGTCGGAGGGCGTAGCTGGGTGGAGGAGGCGCTGCGGGGGGCGTCGGAAGGCCTGAAGGTAGTTGACGAGGCGCTCGGCGTCGGAGTTGGTGATGAGGGCGCAGGCGGCGGTGTTGCGGGGGAGGACGCCGGTGAGTTTGAGGGTGTCCAGCTGGCCGGCGGAGGCGGAGGCGGTGTTGATGTTGAGGTCGGCGGTGGCGCGGTTCACCTCGTCGTAGGGGATGTCGCGGAGGACGGCGTTGAGGACCTGCGGGAAGCAGAGGCGCTTCTCCCCGCCCACCACGAAGCAGCTGATCGCCTCCCCTTCCAGCAGCGTCTCCAGCCGTTCCAGACTGCTGGGGCCCCGATCGGTGGGGGTGAGGACGGGGGTGGGTTGGACTCCGTTGGTGGAGCTGGCGGAGTTGTAGAGGCTGCGCCCGATGTGGTTGAGGAGAACGTCGCTGGTGGAGCGGTCCACGCTCAGACCAGCCCCGCCCGACAGCATCGCCTCACCGCGCCCCACGCATCACTTCACCACTACTTCTTAGTCTTTCTCTCTCTTTCTGCAATGGACTTGGCCTTGGATAGATCTAGGAGCAAAAGGGGGGGGGGAGACGGGAGGGGGGAATGAAGAAGGGGGGAAGGCAGCGGAGTGGAAGGGCGGCAAGGAAGGCTGAGGCGGGGGGCTGCTCTCAGCTTATTAGGAAGGGAGGCGGGAGGAGGGCAAAAGCGACTGGGGGTAGAGGGAGAGAGAGAGAGGCGGGGAGAATGCTGGCGTGTTGCTAGGCTGGCGCCTACTGCGACGCGTCGCACTGCGGAGGGAGAGCGGGGGTTGAGAGAGGGGGAGGGCTGAAGGAGGAGGCGTAATGCAGGCGGCCAGCCTACAGCTGGCAGCGGGCCCGAATGGAAGGGGGAGGGAAAGGGGGGGGGGGTTGGGGGGAGGGGAGAGGCGGGACTAGGCGAGTAGGAAGACGGAGGAGGGAAGGGGGGAGAGGGGGAAGGGCGCGGCAATGGCAGAGGGGCCTAGTATGAAGCCAGACCTAGCCCGCGCGCACACACACACACACTCACACACACAGACACAGGCCTCTGGCATACGTAAGGAGCGCTGTGGCCGCCCACATCTTGCGCGCTTTGCCCCGCCGCCACATCCTCGCCCCTCCCTCCCTCTCTACTCAGCCTCCTCCTTTCCCCTCTCTACTCCCACCTACAACACCTCAGCGACCCCTGTCGGCCGCCACCTAGCCACCAGCTCCCTTCCACACATAACACCAACTAAACTATACTACTACTATGCACCACAGGCAGACCTAGGGAACTGCAACCTTCAAGAACTATGCTGATGAATGCGTAGATAAGAAGGCGGTTGGGATGAAAGAGAAGAAAATGGGGGTAGAAGAGAAAGGGGGATGAAGGTAGGGAAGTAAAATGGTGGAAGGGCAGTGCGCGCGGGACAGTGAGCTGTTGGAGCATCTGTGTTGGCGCTGGCTGGCTGGTGTCGAGTTGGAGGGGTGTGTGGGGGTTGGAGGGAAGGGGGAGGGGGTAAAGGGTGGGGCAGGGCGGAATGTTTTGGAGCGGGAATGTGTATGCGGCGGAGGCCTGGCGCGCGGAAAACTTTCACTCTGAGCCCATGTCCCCACTCCTCCTCCCCTCCCGCCCGCCCACACCCACAACCAAGCCTGGCGCGGAGGGAGGGACGGAGAGGCGGGCTAAAGGGGCTGCGGGAGGTTGTCAATACGCAGACGGGGCGACAGAACCGGGCCCCTCCCCTTCACCTCTCTACCCCTCCTCCTCACCTCCTCCCCTCCTCCCCATCACCCCCTGCCCCTAAGCGACGGAGCCACGACCCCCAGTCTTCCTGTCTCTCCCCCTCCCCCTGCCCTCACCAACCTCCACCCCCAGCCGGCCGCGCGCGCAAAAACCCTCCGAGACCCCCAGTCCGACCTTCCCTCCTCTTTACCCCTCGCCAGCCCCCTGGAACTGAATGTGAGCACAGGGCTGAGGGGGGGTGGGGGGAGGGCAGAGTGGAGGGGAGTTGAGTGCGAGTCTCCCTCTCTCCCTCGCTCGCCCTCCCCTCTACCCTACCCCTAGCCGTGGCTGAACGACGACTCCCTGCCCCTCGTCTTGCCCTCCCTCCCTTCCGTCTCAAAAGAAGGCGCATTGACCTAAAGAGGGCGCCCAGCCCCGTCTCCCCTCTCCCCCACGCCCTTTTTCGTCAGGCAGACTCGCCCCCTCCCCCAGTCTCCTCCTCCCTCCCTTTCCGAGTCTCACGCGCCCCCATCTCCTACCCTCCAAACCACCGATCTTTTTTCAGGACTCCCCGCCTGGAAGGGAAGGGAGGGGGGCAGTTTTTCCATTTCTGCCCTACTCCCACAGCGCCTCCCTCGCTCGCTCGCTACCTTCCAAAGAATGGGCCTCAAAAGCTCCCCCTCTGCCAGCCTTGTTTACGCGCTAAGGCCACACACACATACTCCCATACAACACACATGTAGGCATACAAAAACCCTGCCCTTCCAACAAGCTCCCAGCTAGCCACCTAGCTCACACCCACACTATTGCCTCACCTTCCAGCAAAACATCCTTGCAGAAAGACTAGCAAATACAACCCTATCACATTGCACAAGGTCTAAGGCGATCTGATGAAGATCAAAAGGTTGGTTTTTAATCAGAACGTGAGAATTAGGAAAAAGAGGCACCTGCGGAAATGAGAAAGGAATTAGATGATCTCTCCAACACCTGCCAGTTCCTGGAAGGAGGTAAAGGGTGGGTGCGGATCTCCTCTACCCTATGCTGCAGGTTATGGCCAGCCACTGGGGGATGCCCTAGGCCCCTAGACTGGTACAGGGAGGAATGTCTCCAGGAAAAGCACACACACTCCCTCCACGCCTCCCCTCAGCCTTCTCACAGACACCAACACTTTCATGGACACTGCTGGCGTCTATGCCTGGCTTTCGTCAATTTTCGGTTGACGTGGCTCTCCCTATCTCTTATCAAAAAAGATAATAACACAGCCAGACAAACCCTACACCCTTTCACGCACCAAAATCACGCGAAAAACTCACACCGAGCTGATAAACGGGTAAAGAGTGTTTTGATGCTGATCAAGAAAATATATTTTTGACCGCGGAGCGGCCCGAAGGGCCGCTCCGCAGTCTATAGAGATTACTAAACTTTTGTCCTCATATATATATATATATATATATATATATATATATATATATATATATATATATATATATATATATATATATATATATATATATATATATATATATATATATAAAAAAAATCTGGAAATGCTGGGAACGGGCGAATTCTCAACGGATCTTGACAAACTTTTTTTTCCCGAAAGGTAATAATATTTTAGGAAGATCTGGAGGGGTAGACCCGGATTCTGAGCATTTGAAACATTACTTTTTTGGGTAGAAAGGCCAAAAAAGTGCAATATACAGTTTTTGCGCTGTAGCACCTGTAATCTTGAGAATTGCACAGACGACTTGAGTTTTTTTGTTCACAAGTCATATATAGCGATTCCAAATCTGTGCTTACTTTTGAAAATGGTTGAGAAACCACAGACTTACCCTCTTGAGTGACAAACTTTCACGCATAGCAATGGCATCAATGATCAGTAACAGCTGAACAGCTAAGAATTGAACAGAGGACTTGAGTTTTTTTGTTCACAAGTCATAAATAGCAATTCCAAATCTGTGCTTACTTTTGAAAATGGGTGAGAAACCACAGACTTATCCTCTTGAGTGACCAACTTTCATGCATGGCAATGGCATCAATAATCAGTAACAGCTGAACGGCTACGAATTGAACAGAAGACTTGAGTTTTTTTGTTCACAAGTCATATATAGCAATTCCAAATCTGTGCTTACTTTTGAAAATGGGTGAGAAACCACAGACTTGCCCTTAGGAGTGACGAAATTCCATGCATTCATATTGTAAGCTGGAAGGTGATGTGCTCCGCGGTCACCTATTGCGCTTTGCGCCATATACTTGTTCATCGCCAAGAGGTGCAAAGAATTTGATGGGTCAAATTATCATGTTTTATGGATGAAAATGCTTTGCGTTTTAATTGTTCAGCAACCCAATAGCTTCACCAGCTCACATTATTTTCCCAAAATAAATTTCGAAAATTTTCTGATGACACATGAGAAATTTTAAATCTCGAAAAGTTAGTTAAGGTCGAGAAACATTTGGAAACGTGTTTTGAGCTGAGTGCAGGGTATGATGGGCTATGGTATGCCATAACTGGAAATGAAAACCGTTTGGGTCAATTCGACTCCTATCCCGAGATATGGCCCATTATGTGAAGGCAGTTCCAAAAATCGTTTAATTGGGCCATTCTCGACCTGCCTTCACCAATCAGCCTCTTTCTCTAGCTACAGCCTATTTTATGAACAACTGAAGACATCATCTTGAAGCTAAGAAATTTTTGAATAAAATCTGGTCAAAAAACCTAATTTTATCTCACATTTATTGGTCTAAAATAGGCTAAATACGAAAAAAACTCGATTTCGCGATATGTGCAAAATTACCATTTTGGCCATTTTCTCATGAAATTTGTTGAAAAACAACCCCCAAAACGGTTATACGACTTTTCGTACCCAAGACTTTTCGTACCCGACTTTTCGTACCCGATTTTTCGTACCCAGACTTTTCGTACCCTAGATTTTTCGTACCCAGACTTTTCGTACCCAAGATTTTTAGAATTTTTTTTAGCAGTTTTTGATGAAGTCAGCTGTTTTTTGGCACGAATGTCTACCAAGGTGATAGCTGGAAAGCATTGAAATAAATTTACAATATGTATATTTTTCAATTTATGGCAAACAGCCTATAATCTTTTTGCTTCAAAAATTCAAACAACCCAAACTGTTCAGTTTTCAACGAAATAAGCTGCAAATTTGAGCAAAATATTCAGCGAGCAAAAACTTCATATGATGCTGCAGATATTGGAGTTTAAATTAAGATGCGCACCTACTGGCAAAAGCTAATATTACCTTGTTGAAACATCAAGAGTCTAGGTTGTTTGCCATAAATCGAAAAAGGGTAGATATGTTGTAAAGTTACTTTAATGTATTCAAGATATCACCTTGACAAACGTACACGTCAAATTAAATATTTAGCAATCTCCTCCCCATCGTCAACCAGCCCAGTCTCCTCTCCCAATCATCAACAAGCCCAGCCTCCTCTCCCAATCGTCAACAAGCCCAGCCCCATCTCCAGCAATCCCCTGCCAAAAATACCTTGGGTACGAAAAGTCTGGGTACGAAAAGTCTAGGGTACGAAAAGTCTGGGTACGAAAAATCGGGTACGAAAAGTCGGGTACGAAAAGTCCTGGGTACGAAAAGTCGTGATACCCCCAAAACCCCCCCTAATATGAAAATTCAATTAATTTAACCCCTAGAACAGGCGTTTTTAACTACACTTTCTGTTGGCCCAGACCAAGAATTTTCGGTTTAAAATTACCACTTTGGGATCTGCTTCTATGTTATATTATGGGAGCCCAGCTGGAATGCAAAATGTTGGCACCAAAAAACTTACTATTCACTCAGTTCTTAATACAACTCTTTGATCTTTTCAGGGATGATCAAACTATTCATGAGGCAATTGCCCATGCAGAAATAACCCTTCTTTCATCTCAATTTTGATTGGAACAATACCCAAGTTTAAGGTGAAGTCACGATTGTGCCCTATGCTATAACATGTGCCAAATATGACATAAAAATTTTTTGTCTCAAAATTCGATTTGTATGCTCAAAATTAAATGTACTGACCCAAATACATCTAAATATAACATTGGTTTCTTCCTATTCAATGCAAAACCCGAAAAATATGCTTCCAGATTTTCGCAAATTTGGGACCCAAATTGCCAACAATTTTGATGGGCTGAAGAGTTCTGATACAATAAAAAGGGCTAGAAAAATGTTATATTCAGATGTATTTGGGTCAGTACATTTAATTTTGAGCATACAAATCGAATTTTGAGACAAAAAATTTTTATGTCATATTTGGCACATGTTATAGCATAGGGCACAATCGTGACTTCACCTTAAACTTGGGTATTGTTCCAATCAAAATTGAGATGAAAGAAGGGTTATTTCTGCATGGGCAATTGCCTCATGAATAGTTTGATCATCCCTGAAAAGATCAAAGAGTTGTATTAAGAACTGAGTGAGTAGTAAGTTTTTGGTGCCAAAATTTTGCATTTCAGCTGGGCTCCTATGTTATAACATAGGAGCAGATCCCAAAGTGGTAATTTTCAACCGAAAATTCTTGGTCTGGGCCAACAGAAAGTGCAGTTAAAAACGCCTGTTCTAGGGGTTAAATTACTTGAATTTTCATATTAGGGGGGGTTTTGGGGGTTGTTTTTCAACAAATTTCATGAGAAAATGGCCAAAATGGTAATTTTGCACATATCGCGAAATCGAGTTTTTTTCGTATTTAGCCTATTTTAGACCAATAAATGTGAAATAAAATTAGATTTTTTGACCGGATTTTATTCAAAAATTTTTCAGCTTCAAGATGATGTCTTCAATTGTTCATAAAATGGGCTGTAGCTAGAGAAAGAGGCTGATTGGTGAAGGCAGGTCGAGAATGGCCCAATTAAGCGATTTTTGGATCTGCCTTCACATAATGGGTCATATCTTGGGATAGGGGGCGAATTAACCCAAACGGTTTTCATTTCCAGTTATGGCATACCTTAGCCCACCATACCCTGCACTCAGCTCAAAACACGTTTCCACGACCCATTTTGGATTTCTCCAATCTTACAGACAGCGCCTCTTAAAATCATCATGTTCAATCAAAAAGTTAGTTTGCTAAGTTGAAAAAACTCAAACCAATCATTCTTATCACCGAGCAGTGATAAATGGATTAAAGTCCTGCTGAAATGGATGCTTTTGAGGGCAAAAGTTTAAAAATGGGGAAGGCAGGCGTGCTTGTGCGTTGAGGAAGAACTGCTATTGCGGGGCAGGTTTAGGCTGGTTGAAGGGAGGGTTAGGAGAGGCGATGAGGGCAGTGTGCGGTAAAAGGGGGGGGGGGGGGGTTGGGGGAGGGGGGTGGCGGGGCTGAAAGGGGGCTTGGAGGAATGGGAAGGTAGAAGGTGGGGGGGGGGGGATGTTGTTGGTGGTGGATGGTGCTGGCCTAAAATCAGCTGTGTCAGGCGGGGCCAGGGCGGGCGCCTCTTTTCCACCCGCCATGCCGGCAAAAAAGGATCCCAGGCAGCCTGGCTTCCACATTCCCACTCCCTCCTCCCCGTTTCCCCTCTTTCCCTCCTTCCCGCCCCTGCCTGCACCAAGCTTGCAGGCAGGGGAGGGGAAGAGGAAAGAGGTGGGGGCGGTTGGGGGAGGAGAAGGAGGAGGTTGGAGGTGGGAGAGGCGGGGGAGTAAGGGGGGCAGAAGCAGGGCGTGTCGGGGCGGTGCAAAAACAGACGGCACCGTCTGGCACGAGAATCGATCCCTGCTTCTCCCCTGCCTCGTCTCTGCTGCCAGCCTCCCTCCCCCCCCGACGTACCCACACAGCCCCCACCCTGCCCTGCCAGTCCTACTTCTGGCGCCAAGCCCGCCCGCACTCGTACACACAGCTGCTGCAGACAGCTTCCCCATCTCCAGCCCTTCTTCAACCATTTACCGCTTTTCCACCTCCTCCCCACACTCAAAGACCCCGCTCTACCTCCACAAGCCAGCCTGCCTAGAAACGGCAAAGCCCTTCAAAACACAGTCCCCGCTATCTAAGAGGGTCACAGTTGTTTGGGCAATTGGACGACAGCAGAGCAAGCAGGCGGAAAATGGGCGGCATGCGATGAGGCGAAAATGAGCAGCACTCAGGGAGATTGGCCAGTGCATGGGGCTGCAACAGTAGTTTGAACAGAAGCTGTGAGAGGCGTTGTGAGAATGCAGCTAACACGACGCTCAGCTGCGGTCATGGAGGCCTTGCGTGCCGGGGCGGAGCGCGGCCGACAGATCCTACGCGGCCTCCCGCAAACAGTGCAGACGGTCTTTTTCTATCTCTTGTTTCTCGCTTCCGAGCATGGAGGATGATGCCAGCTTTGGCATAGATCATCCTCCATGCTCGGAGGGATGGAAGGATGAGAAATGAGCGAGCGATTGAGATGAGCGGTCGCCTGACCTGGGAGAAGCACGGGAAGCTGATGATCCGCATGATGCTCAGCACCCTCGGCCTCTTCATCCTCCTCCTCGTCTACTGCATCCTTTGCGCGCTCATTTTCATGGGTTGCCTTGGGCCTCTGTTCACCTCGTGACAGATATGGTAAATTTGCAGCAGTGGAAGGGCCGGGGGAGAAGGATGCCCTGGCACTGGCCAATGAGGCCTGCCAGGATCTGGACACTAGGAGGGCGAGCATGGCTGCGGAGATCCAAGCCATCGGCGCGGCCGCTCGGACTTTGCTGGCTCGACCACCAACTGTGAGTTGCAGAATCTTCGTCCACGCTAGTAGCATAGGCAGTGTTGCAGCAGCTTCGATACTGACCTTCACCTCCCTGCTTGCAGACACTTGAGAATGGTCAAGAAGTTCCGGTCAACTTTGATCCTGACCAGGTCAAAGTCGGCAGTTTGGAGCAGCAGGCCAAGATCAAAGAGCTTCTGAGTGACTACCAGGTTGGCCACAAATGGCTATGGAAACCTGAAACCATGAATAGACGCGCTTAGGAAGCGGTGAAAAAGGCGGTGGCTGCGGGTTGGACGGGTGGCTCGTGCGAGGAAGAGCGCCGCGGTTGGACCTTCCCCAGCGCTATCGTCTTCATGCTCTCCATCATCTCACTCATCGGTGCCTCCCTCTCCAATATTTGCAAGTGATGCAAGTGGACAGGAGACATTAGGGTTCCCTCTTCTGATCCCAGTTTCAGTAATATTAGAATATTTTATGGTCGACGATTTCCTGGTCTATGAGTTTAGTGTTGAGGCTATGGCCATGTGAGCCCGGTGACACAGGGCGGCCAGCTGCTGGTGATCATCGTCTCGCTGTTGGCCATCCCACTCACGCTCATGTTCCTCACCAACATCGGCGAAGGACTGGCTGGCGCCATTCGACTCGTCTACGCTCGTGGCTTCTGTCGACCCCTCTCCAATCGTCGCAATCGCTACTGGCTCGACTTCTATGCCCTTGATCCCCTGCCTGGTTGGTGCCAACACCCTCTGGCCATCCCACTCACGCGGGTACATTTAATATACAGCACATAACTTAATACTATATTTCTAATACATAACATAACGTATTCCACTACATAACATAACTTAGTAGGTCAATTTTCTACCACATAACATAACACATAACTCAATCACTTAGTTATGTTATGTAAAAGACATTTTTGCTGTTTTGCCATAATCACTACCCCAGAGTGTTCTAATGGTAGTTTTTCTTGAATCTAATGATATTAGGATGGTGTTACAGCAATTTCGAGTCTCAGGGTAGGTGCAGAGTTTTTTTTAGAAAGATATGTTATGTAAAAGACATTTATAAGGTACTGTTATGTGAAAAACATGAGCATGTGATGTGGATAAGCAGCTCGATTCCCACTATAGACATGTTTAGGCATAGGCATATGCTTAGTAACTGGTGTGTACTCAGTTGGTAGTGTAGGATTATGTTTTGACATAGGATAAAATTTAGGCTAACCTTTTTGTGGTAGGCTTATATTTCATGTTTGACTAAGTTTAGGCTTAGTGTAAGCTTCTGGCATATGACTAGTCCAGGGCATATGCTTGGTCCGGTCTATGACTGGGCTTGATCATGCAGTCTAATGAGCTATGTAACATGCTGTTTAGGCTCAGGCAAAGTTATCTAGTCATGCCCTATTAAGTTATGTTATGTACTGCATCAGTACTGTTATGTGAAAAACATGAGCATGTGATGAGGATAAGCAGCTCGATTCCCACCTTAGACATGTTTAGGCATAGGCATATGCTTAGTTTTAGGCTTAGTAACTGGTGTGTACTCAGTTGGTAGTGTAGGATTATGTTTTGACATAGGCTAAAATTAGGCTAACCTTTTTGTGGTAGGCTTATATTTTGTGTTTGACTAAGTTTAGGCTTAGTGTAAGCTTCTGGCATATGACTAGTCCAAGGCATATGCTTGGTCTGACCTATGACTGGGCTTGATTATGCAGTCTAATGAGCTATGTAACATGCTGTTTAGGCTCAGGCAAAGTTATCTAGTCATGCCCTATTAAGTTATGTTATGTACTGCATCAGTACTGTTATGTGAAAAACATGAGCATTTGATGAGGATAAGCAGCTCAATTCCCACCTTAGACATGTTTAGGCATAGGCATATGCTTAGTTTTAGGCTTAGTAACTGGTGTGTGCTCAGTTGGTAGTGTAGGATTATGTTTTGACATAGGCTAAAATTAGGCTAACCTTTTTGTGGTAGGCTTATATTTTGTGTTTGACTAAGTTTAGGCTTAGTGTAAGCTTCTGGCATATGACTAGTCCAGGGCATATGCTTGGTCCGGCCTATGACTGGGCTTGATTATGCAGTCTAATGAGCTATGTAACATGCTGTTTAGGCTCAGGCAAAGTTATCTAGTCATGCCCTATTAAGTTATGTTATGTACTGCATCAGTACTGTTATGTGAAAAACATGAGCATGTGATGTGGATAAGCAGCTCGATTCCCACCTTAGACATGTTTAGGCATAGGCATATGCTTAGTTTTAGGCTTAGTAACTGGTGTGAACTCAGTTGGTAGTGTAGGATTATGTTTTGACATAGGCTAAAATTAGGCTAACCTTTTTGTGGTAGGCTTATATTTTGTGTTTGACTAAGTTTAGGCTTAGTGTAAGCTTCTGGCATATGACTAGTCCAGGGCATATGCTTGGTCTGGCCTATGACTGGGCTTGATTATGCAGTCTAATGAGCTATGTAACATGCTGTTTAGGCTCAGGCAAAGTTATCTAGTCATGCCCTATTAAGTTATGTTATGTACTGCATCAGTACTGTTATGTGAAAAACATGAGCATGTGATGTGGATAAGCAGCTCGATTCCCACCTTAGACATGTTTAGGCATAGGCATATGCTTAGTTTTAGGCTTAGTAACTGGTGTGTACTCAGGTGATTTGTTATGTTATGTAATTGATTATTTTATACCATGAATTATTTAGTTATGTTATGTAGTGGAATACGTTATGTTATGGATTAGAAATATAGTATTAATTTATGTGCTGTATATTAAATCAGGGGGGTTGATTCTGAAGGGTCATCTTAAACAATTCCTCTCTTAAATGCTCATCTCCGCTGCTTAGACCCAGGCTAGGAGATAGGGGCAGCAAGAGTTACAAAACAAAGAGTAATGAAAAAGCAGCTGACAAACCTTGTTGACTTTGGGTGTGATGATTTGGCAGAAGTAGTTGACGAGCTGCAGCTGCTTGCAACCAGCCATCAGTTGTTTCTTGGACACTGAAACCACCTTTACTAACCAGAGCAGTACACAGCAAAAAATGAAAAGGGACAGATTAGCTGAAGCTCCTGCTTGGTGATGGTGAATTTGGCAATGCAAGGAGGATGATGATGTTGAGGCGTAGATGGTGCCTCTGGCTGAAGTGCCGCAGAGCCTTCCTCTTCATGCTCACTCATCTCAGCCACTGAAGATTCTGCCTCGCTATCCGTCATTTCTCCAAACTTCCCCATCACCACACTCCCACCCATACTTTAGACTTCCTTCTCTGCAACCACTCACACACACATGCACAATCACTCTCACAAACACACGCCACAGCAGTCAAAAACTGAAAAGGGCCATAAGGGAGGGAAAACGAATAGGAGCATTTATAGTTGGGGAGGAGGGGAGTAGGAGAGAGTCTAGACTGGAGGGGGGAATATGGGCGGGTGACTGCGCCAGCCGATCCCGCCCTTTGCTTTGATGCGCATGCAACCTTTACACCTCCTGCCTGCACATCTACCAGCGGGAAGAAAGTTATGTTCTGTATAGTACATGATGGTTCATTTATGGGATGGTTCATTTCCTCCACATAACATAACTATATATTGTGCAGAACATAACATAACTTAATCAGCTTAACCAACACAACAAATTTTTAGTGCAAAAATGATACCGGAATGCAATTTGCAACTGGAAAAAATGCAAAAATCAATAGAAATCACAATGCATTGGGTACAGACATGCAAATATGCCTCAACTGCCCTTAGCGCTAAACATTTCTCATTTTTCTATTACATTAAATTGAAAATAATATTAATATGAATGGATAAATTGGTGCCAGGACACAATATGAAGATGTAAAAGCAACATTTAGGGTAGAAATTGCAAAAGTTCCATGCAAAATCATCAATTTGATTAAAAATTCAAATATGTCTTTTACATAACATAACAAAAATTTTTGACTAAGTACTGTTCTGTAGTAGACAATCCGAGTAAGTTATGCAAAAAATTTTACTAAGTTATGTTATGTAGTGCACTACGTTATGTTATGTAGTGCACTATGTTATGTTATGTAATAGAAAGTTATGTTCTGTATATTACACGAACCCCACTCATGCTCATGTTCCTCACCAACATCGGCAAAGGACTGGCCAGCGCCATTCGACTCGTCTACACTCACAGCTTCTGTCTACCCCTCTCCAATCGTCGCAATCGCTACTGGCTCAACTTCTATGCCCTTGATCCCCTGCCTCGTTGGTGCCAACACCCTCTGGCCATCCCACTCACGCTCATGTTCCTCACCAACATTGGCAAAGGACTGGCCAGCGCCATTTGACTCGTCTACGCTCGTGGCTTCTGTCGACTGGTGATCGAATGACATGGAGGAGGAGGGCGGTGTAAAACTATGCGAGGCTGGCCGTAAAGGACCCAACAAAAGCCGCGAAATTGAATTCCTTTTGCCACATTTCTCCCCTGAGCAAAAGCTAAGCCTGTAGCTCTAACAATGCCTAAAAAGCGAAGCAGTCTAAAACGCTATCCTGATGCTTAAGAAAGCAAAACATCTTGAATACCTGTTCTCAAACGACTGAGCATCAAAAATCACAGTAAAAGGCTTGTAGGAAGTTTCCTAAATTCGAAGTAGAAAAAGCAGTTGCTTTGAATGCCTAAATGGGTGCATGAGATGCAATGGAGGTACTAAAACTTTCACAAAATGAAATTTGAATTTCCCTGGTTCCCTACCCCCTACAAAAAGCAAAGCATGGAAAGGCTAAAGAAGCACTGAGGGGTAAGAGGGATGGGTGTAGAGGTTGTAGTGGTCGTCGCAGGTGTTCTTCTTGCAGCCGTTGCTGCCCTGGCCCATGCAGCCGCTGCTGCTGTCCTTGTTCTCCACACGCTCACTGCCCAGCTGCTCAGCCCCACCTGTTTCTGCCGATTTTGACCCCAAAAGCCAAGTGGGAGCAATTGGAGGCAAACAACTGCAAAATGGGGTGAAATTAGGGCTGAGAAGGAGCCCTAACTCCACCAGACGTGCTTGAGGTTGGAGAAGGAGCCATAGCTGAGCTGGGGAACTTGGCTGGTTGCCTTGGAAACGCGGTGGACAGCCTCGACGCTGCCGCAGAGCTTGGAGCAGTCATTGGAGGCCTTGCAGACACGGAGGGCAGCCCCGTCACCACTGCGGAGCTTGAAGAAGTTGCTGGAGGCCTTGGAGACGCGGAGGGCAGCCTCGTTGCCGCCGCAGAACTTGAAGCAGTTGGTGAAGGCCTTGCAGATGCGGAGGGCGGCCCCGTCGCCGCCGCGGAGCTTGAAGAAGTTGCTGGAGGCCTTGCAGACGTGGAGGGCAGCCTCGTTGCCACCGCGGAACTTGGAGACGTTGTTTCTGGCCTTGTGAACGTGGTGGATGGCCTCGGCGCCACCGTGGAGCTTGGAGAGGTTGCTGGAGGGCCTGGGAACGCGGAGGGCAGCCTTGGCGCTGCCATGGAGCCTGGAGACGTTGCTGAAGGCCTAGAGAACGCGGTGGGCTTTTAGCCTCTTCTTCCCGCCATTCCTCCTGAGAGCTGGAGGGGGGGCCCTTTTGTTCACTTTGTGGGCTTTTAGCCTCTTTTGATGTGCCCTTTCTGGCATCTTCTTCCCGCCCCCCCCCCTCTCGAGAGCTGGAGGGGGGCCCCTTTTGTTCACTTTGTGGGCTTTTAGCCTCTTCTTCCCGCCCCTCCTCCCATGGACTAGAGGGGGGCCCTTTCTGCCCATTGGAGATGCTGAAGAAGCCCTGGTCCCTGTTGCTGGCCTGAGAGATGATGGCAAAGGACTTGGTGGCCTCCTTGCAGCCGTTGCCGCCCCTGGAGACGTTGAAGACGCGCTTGGTGGCCTGGGCGGGCTCCTTGCAGCCGCTGCTGCCCTTGGAGACGTTGCAGATGCGCTTGGTGGCCTGGGCGGGCTCCTTGCAGCCATCGCTGCCCTTGGAGACGCTGAAGATGAACTGGATGGCCTCCTTGCAGCCGTCGCTGCCCTTGGAGTCATTGTAGACCGCCTCTCCGCTCTCCTCGCACTTGCTGGCGCCCTGGCTGCCGTCACAGGCCTGGGAGATGCTGATGACGGACTGAATGGCCCCCTCGCAGCCGTCGCTACCCTGGGAGTCGATGCTGGTGTCCTCCTTGGCCTCCTCGCTGCCGTTGCAGCCCTCGTTGGCCTTGTCGTGGTTGTTGCAGCCCTCCTGGATGCCGCCGGTGTCCTCTCCTCTCTCCTCACTGCCGTTGCAGCCCTGGCCGCCGTCGCTGGCCTTGGAGACGATGCTAAAGGACTGTACGGCCTCCTCGCAGCCGTTGCTGCTCTGAGAGCTGATGTCGAAGCCCTCCCCGCTCTCCTCACTGCCGTTGCAGCCCTGGCCACCGTCGCTGGCCTTGGAGACGATGCTGAAGCACTGTACGGCCTCCTCACAGCCGTTGCTACCCTGGGAGCCGATGTTGAAGCCCTCCCCACTCTCCTCGCGCTTGCTGAAGTCCTGGCCGCCAGTGCTGGCCCTGTTGCAATTGCCGTAGCCTTCCTTGCAGCCGTTGCTGCCCTGAGAGATGCTGCAGACAAATTTGATGGACTGGGCAGGCTCCTTGCAGCCGTTGCTGCCTTGTGAGTCGCTGTCGGTGTTCTCCTTGGTCTCCTCGCTGCCGTCGCAGCTCTGGCCGCCGTCGCTGGCCTTGGAAACACTGGAGATGAAGCTGGGAACCTTCTTGCTGCCTTTGTAGCCACTGCCACCCTCACTGGCCTTGTTGCAGGTGCCGGAGCCCTCCTGGACGCCGTTGCTGTCCTTGGAGAGGCTGTAGACAAGCTTGGCGGCCTCCTCGCAGCCGTTGCTGCCTTGGGAGATGCTGAAGACGGACTGGAAGGCCTGGACAAGGCCGGGAGCTCCCCTGGCTAGGTGGCCGATCCTTTCTTGGGTCTCTCGGAGCTGGCGCTGCCTTTCTCCTGGACGAATCCAGGCTGGAACTGTGACTATCTTGAAGGTTAGAGGAAAGGAGAGAGGCCGAACAGGCTGTCGATTGAGGAGGGCGTTGTGGAGGCTCTGGAGGCAGATGGCTTTGTCATCCATGCTGGCCTGGTCCGGGAAGATGTCCTCAAAAAGTCGGTGAGCTCCTGGTCCAGCTTCTTGGCCTGGGCGTCGATGGAGAGGGACTTCTTCTTCTTCTTGCTTGACTTGAGACTGGAGAGCTGGTTCATTTTGAACTTTGTTCTGACTGACTGAGCCCTGAGGAGGGCTGTTTGTGTGCACTTGAGGCCGGTGGGTGGGCACGGGAGATGTAGATAGGCGGGGGGTGTGTAGCCACTAAACTGCGCGCTCTGACGTCACAGAAGCGCAAGATGACGAAATTTCGGGAAGGAAGGGTGGAAGTGAGGCTGGGAAGCTCTTTGCGAAAGAGAATTGCTAGGAGCGGGAAAGGAAAGGGTGAGGGAGGGTTGGAGGAAGCTTGAAGATGATGGTAGGAGGCGGAGGTTGTTGAGACGAGGCTGGAGCTTCCGAACTTGTTCCTGAGGCTGCTGCCGATGATGGAGACGAGTTTGTTGAAGTCCTAGTCCTCGGTGACCATGAAGATGAAGGAGTGGAAGGCTGGGAACATAGCTGCAAAGCCACTGCTCAGCTGGAACCCAAAAAGACCCACCAAACACACTCCAACTCTCCCCAAATGAAATCCACCAAAAGAGGAAGTGAATCTAGGCCTGGGAAGGCACTAGCTTCACTAAACGCGATTGAGACGAAGCTTGTTGGGTGGAGAGAGCTTGAAGGTGGATGAGGAGACTTGAGCCATTGCTGTAGTCCCTGCCACTGTGGCCGAACATGCTGCCGCTGCAGGTGATGCCGATGCGCTTGTGCCTGTTGCCCTTGAGGAGTTCCACGTCCTAGTCCTCCCGCCAGAAGACCATGGACAGCTCCATATTGAAGCGATGCGGTTTGGTGTCGATGAGAACGTTTTTTATCCTTTCTTTAGCAACTGGTGATTGAATGACATGGAGGAGGAGGGCGGTGTAAAACTATGCGAGGCTGGCCATAAAGGACCCAACAAAAGCCGCGAAATTGAATTCCTTTTGCCACAGTTGCAATCGCTACTGGCTTAACTTCTATGCCCTTGATCCCCTGCCTGGTTGTTGCCAACACCCTCTGGCCATCCCACTCACGCTCATGTTCCACACCAACATCGGCAAAGGATTGGCCAGCACCATTCGACTTGTCTATGCTTGTGGCTTCTGTCAACCCCTCTCCAATCGTCGCAATCACTACTGGCTCAACTTCTATGCCCTTGATCCCCTGCCTGGTTGGTGCCAACACCCTCTGGCCATCCCACTCACGCTCATGTTCCTCACCAACATCGGCAAAGGACTGGCCAGCGCCATTCGACTTGTCTACGCTCACAGCTTCTGTCTACCCCTCTCCAATCGTCGCAATCACTACTGGCTCAACTTCTATGCCCTTGATCCCCTGCCTGGTTGGTGCCAACACCCTCTGGCCATCCCACTCACGCTCATGTTCCTCACCAACATCGGCGAAGGACTGGCCGGCGCCATTCGACTCGTCTACGCTCGTGGCTTCTGTCGACCCCTCTCCAATCGTCGCAATCGCTACTGGCTCGACTTCTATGCCCTTGATCCCCTGCCTGGTTGGTGCCAACACCCTCTGGCCATCCCACTCACGCTCATGTTCCTCACCAACATCGGCAAAGGACTGGCCAGCGCCATTCGACTCGTCTACGCTCACAGCTTCTGTCTACCCCTCTCCAATCGTCGCAATCGCTACTGGCTCAACTTCTATGCCCTTGATCCCCTGCCTGGTTGGTGCCAACACCCTCTGGCCATCCCACTCACGCTCATGTTCCTCACCAACATCAGCAAAGTACTGGCCGGTGCCATTCGACTCGTCTACGCTCACAGCTTCTGTCTACCCCTCTCCAATCGTCGCAATCACTACTGGCTCAACTTCTATGCCCTTGATCCCCTGCCTGGTTGGTGCCAACACCCTCTGGCCATCCCACTCACGCTCATGTTCCTCACCAACATCAGCGAAGGACTGGCTGGCGCCATTCGACTCGTCTATGCTCGTGGCTTCTGTCGACCCCTCTCCAATCGTCGCAATCGCTACTGGCTCGACTTCTATGCCCTTGATCCCCTGCCTGGTTGGTGCCAACACCCTCTGGTCATCCCACTCACGCTCATGTTCCTCACCAACATCGGCGAAGGACTGGCCAGCGCCATTCGACTCGTCTATGCTCGTGGCTTCTGTCGACCCCTCTCCAATCATCGCTATCGCTACTGGCTCGACTTCTATGCCCTTGATCCCCTGCCTGGTTGGTGCCTACACCCTCTGGCCATCCCACTCATGCTCCTGTTCCTCACCAACATCGGCAAAGCACTGGCCGGCGCCATTCGACTCGTCTACGGTCGTGGCTTCAGTCGACCCCTCTCCAATCGTCACAATCGCTACTGGCTTGACTTCTATGCCCTTGATCCCATGCCTGGTTTATTCTTCTCTTTTTTTGGCTTTTAACTTTTTAACCGGTTTTTTGATTCATTTTTTGGAATCGGTAGCATACATATCCCCACCCCAGCTCTTAGTAGTAAAGTGCAGTGAGGGTTGCAGAGGAGGCAGGGGGTGAGGAGATTGTATTGAAGCGGATGAGCAGTGCTGAGCGTCTAGCCCTGGTCAAGGTTTGGCTAAAGTTCAGCTTTGAAGCGTCCAAGCAGCTCTTTTCAGCAAACTGGGTTCGCAGAAGGGCAGCGAGTGCGTGTGCCCACCTCACTCACAATGTTTATACTCATCATCTATCTCTTCGTCGGTTCTTGCACCCCTCACATAACCCCCTTTTTCTCCTCCACTGCTTAAGCTTCCTTCACTTGGAGGGGGGCTGAGCTTCGCCTGGCTGGAAGGTTGGGACTTCGTGGAGGCCTTCTACTTCGCTTTCGTCACCATGTCCTCCATCGGTCCTCCCTCTGCTTCCTTTCACTGAGATCAGAGAGACCTTTGTTTACCCTTTAAGGCTTCGGGGACTATGTACCGGGCTGGGAGGACTCTGTGACAGACAGTGGCCGTGTTCCTAATTTCAATACATTCACACCCCTCCCCCATCTCACCCATCAATCACCCTACTCCAGGTACGGCTGATCTACGTGGGCGGCTATATCCTGGTGGGCATCAGCCTCGTCTCCATGGTCTTCAACATGGCCGCCTATGAGCTCACCCGGCTCCAGGACATCTCCAGGACGGTTGGCTGCTTTGATTGAGGCTGATCTACGTGGGCGGCTATATCCTGGTGGGCATCAGCCTCGTCTCCATGGTCTTCAACATGGCCGCCTATGAGCTCACCCGGCTCCAGGACATCTCCAGGACGGTTGGCTGCTTTGATTGAGGCTGATCTACGTGGGCGGCTACATCCTGGTGGGCATCAGCCTCGTCTCCATGGTCTTCAACATGGCCGCCTATGAGCTCACCCGGCTCCAGGACATCTCCAGGACGGTTGGCTGCTTTGATTGAGGCTGATCTACGTGGGCGGCTACATCCTGGTGGGCATCAGCCTCGTCTCCATGGTCTTCAACATGGCCGCCTATGAGCTCACCCGGCTCCAGGACATCTCCAGGACGGTTGGCTGCTTTGATTGAGGCTGATCTACGTGGGCGGCTATATCCTGGTGGGCATCAGCCTCGTCTCCATGGTCTTCAACATGGCCGCCTATGAGCTCACCCGGCTCCAGGACATCTCCAGGACGGTTGGCTGCTTTGATTGAGGCTGATCTACGTGGGCGGCTACATCCTGGTGGGCATCAGCCTCGTCTCCATGGTCTTCAACATGGCCGCCTATGAGCTCACCCGGCTCCAGGACATCTCCAGGACGGTTGGCTGCTTTGATTGAGGCTGATCTACGTGGGCGGCTACATCCTGGTGGGCATCAGCCTCGTCTCCATGGTCTTTGTCTGCGCAGCCCTGAGTGCCAGGGTGGGATTTCGCAGTGGCTGGGCCTTGGAGAGAGATAAACAGTCGGACCAAGAACTACATGGAGCCTGTACAGAACACCGACCCTGGATCGATGGAGGAAGGCTGAGTCAACTGCGGCTATGGAAGAAGTGCTCCAGCCAAGGCCCGAGGGATCAACGGGATCCGAGCGGCGGAGCCTGGGTCAGAGGGAGCAGGCCGGACCCCGCAGGCAGCGGACGCGTCACCTGCAGCCTTCTCAAGGGCGCCCACTTCTCTCCTCACGTCTCACCTTCTACCTTCTCCAGTCAAGCTTAGGAGCGGCGACAGCGCCCTCCGCAAGTACGGCAAGGTCACCGGCGGCCTGCGCGAGTGGAGCAGAGGAGCTGGCATCCCCGGGGGAGGCCAGCGGCAGGGCCAGAAGCTTCCGCGTCGCCGGGCCAAGGCAGCAAGCGCTTTTGGGTCAATGCCCTGGCTGGACAGCCTGGGTAAACCCTCAAAAACCGGTCGGCCTCTCAATCTTTCTTTTCTCTGGGTGCTGCGGGTGGAAGTTGGCAGTACGAGTGGTGGAGAGGCAGGCGATGGACTTCGCGGGCGGGGAGGAGGAGCTGGGGACCCCGGGGGAGCAGATCGGCATCTGCAACGCCTTCCAGAGCGCCTACAGCGTCTACGGCCCCAGCAACAGCATCCTCCATCCCATCTCTCCCACTAGCACTTCATCTCATTTCCTCCCACTAGCTTATGATTTCCAGCTTTCATCCTAGGTTCAGCACACAGCTTTTATCAAATAGTAGAATTGGCGCAATTTCTTTGTGTATCTCAGTAGGGAGTCTTAGCCTAGTCAGTCGAGTTTCATTTCAGTTGCCAGAATTTGTTTCAGTCCATGAGTCTGAGAGGTTCCAGCCCATGCGACGCTTTCACCCATCCTCTAGCACTTCTACTTCTACTAGACCCCCTACATCTTCACAGCCCTTGAGCCTGAGAGGTTCCAGCTCTTTGGCTAGCATTTCTCTTTTCCAGCCCAACTGCTTTCCCTGCACCAGCCTAGTTTCAACGGTGATTCTAGTGACTGAACTTTGGTGGCCAATGCAGATCATTGGAATTGCTTTTTAGTTCTTGTCCGGGTAGGCAGGTTTGCTTCTATGTTTGCGAGTTACTCCCAAACACCCGGGGGAGTGTCTGCGCAGCCCTGAGTGCCAGGGTGGGATTTCGCAGTGGCTGGGCCTTGGAGAGAGATAAACAGTCGGACCAAGAACTACAGTCTTCAACATGGCCGCCTATGAGCTCACCCGGCTCCAGGACATCTCCAGGACGGTTGGCTGCTTTGATTGAGGCTGATCTACGTGGGCGGCTACATCCTGATGGGCATCAGCCTCGTCTCCATGGTCTTCAACATGGCCGCCTATGAGCTCACCCGGCTCCAGGACATCTCCAGGACGGTTGGCTGCTTTGATTGAGGCTGATCTACGTGGGCGGCTACATCCTGATGGGCATCAGCCTCGTCTCCATGGTCTTCAACATGGCCGCCTATGAGCTCACCCGGCTCCAGGACATCTCCAGGACAGTTGGCTGCTTTGATTGAGGCTGATCTACGTGGGCGGCTACATCCTGGTGGGCATCAGCCTCGTCTCCATGGTCTTCAACATGGCCGCCTATGAGCTCACCCGGCTCCAGGACATCTCCAGGACGGTTGGCTGCTTTGATTGAGGCTGATCTACGTGGGCGGCTACATCCTGGTGGGCATCAGCCTCGTCTCCATGGTCTTCAACATGGCCGCCTATGAGCTCACCCGGCTCCAGGACATCTCCAGGACGGTTGGCTGCTTTGATTGAGGCTGATCTACGTGGGCGGCTACATCCTGGTGGGCATCAGCCTCGTCTCCATGGTCTTCAACATGGCCGCCTATGAGCTCACCCGGCTCCAGGACATCTCCAGGACGGTTGGCTGCTTTGATTGAGGCTGATCTACGTGGGCGGCTACATCCTGGTGGGCATCAGCCTCGTCTCCATGGTCTTCAACATGGCCGCCTATGAGCTCACCCGGCTCCAGGACATCTCCAGGACGGTTGGCTGCTTTGATTGAGGCTGATCTACGTGGGCGGCTACATCCTGGTGGGCATCAGCCTCGTCTCCATGGTCTTCAACATGGCCACCTATGAGCTCACCCGGCTCCAGGACATCTCCAGGACGGTTGGCTGCTTTGATTGAGGCTGATCTACGTGGGCGGCTACATCCTGGTGGGCATCAGCCTCGTCTCCATGGTCTTCAACATGGCCGCCTATGAGCTCACCCGGCTCCAGGACATCTCCAGGACGGTTGGCTGCTTTGATTGAGGCTGATCTATGTGGGCGGCTACATCCTGGTGGGCATCAGCCTCGTCTCCATGGTCTTCAACATGGCCGCCTATGAGCTCACCCGGCTCCAGGACATCTCCAGGACGGTTGGCTGCTTTGATTGAGGCTGATCTACGTGGGCGGCTACATCCTGGTGGGCATCAGCCTCGTCTCCATGGTCTTCAACATGGCCGCCTATGAGCTCACCCGGCTCCAGGACATCTCCAGGACGGTTGGCTGCTTTGATTGAGGCTGATCTACGTGGGCGGCTACATCCTGGTGGGCATCAGCCTCGTCTCCATGGTCTTCAACATGGCCGCCTATGAGCTCACCCGGCTCCAGGACATCTCCAGGACGGTTGGCTGCTTTGATTGAGGCTGATCTACGTGGGCGGCTACATCCTGGTGGGCATCAGCCTCGTCTCCATGGTCTTCAACATGGCCGCCTATGAGCTCACCCGGCTCCAGGACATCTCCAGGACGGTTGGCTGCTTTGATTGAGGCTGATCTACGTGGGCGGCTATATCCTGGTGGGCATCAGCCTCGTCTCCATGGTCTTCAACATGGCCGCCTATGAGCTCACCCGGCTCCAGGACATCTCCAGGACGGTTGGCTGCTTTGATTGAGGCTGATCTACGTGGGCGGCTACATCCTGGTGGGCATCAGCCTCGTCTCCATGGTCTTCAACATGGCCGCCTATGAGCTCACCCGGCTCCAGGACATCTCCAGGACGGTTGGCTGCTTTGATTGAGGCTGATCTACGTGGGCGGCTACATCCTGGTGGGCATCAGCCTCGTCTCCATGGTCTTCAACATGGCCGCCTATGAGCTCACCCGGCTCCAGGACATCTCCAGGACGGTTGGCTGCTTTGATTGAGGCTGATCTACGTGGGCGGCTACATCCTGGTGGGCATCAGCCTCGTCTCCATGGTCTTCAACATGGCCGCCTATGAAATCACCCGGCTCCAGGACATCTCCAGGACGGTTGGCTGCTTTGATTGAGGCTGATCTACGTGGGCGGCTACATCCTGGTGGGCATCAGCCTCGTCTCCATGGTCTTCAACATGGCCGCCTATGAGCTCACCCGGCTCCAGGACATCTCCAGGACGGTTGGCTGCTTTGATTGAGGCTGATCTACGTGGGCGGCTACATCCTGGTGGGCATCAGCCTCGTCTCCATGGTCTTCAACATGGCCGCCTATGAGCTCACCCGGCTCCAGGACATCTCCAGGACGGTTGGCTGCTTTGATTGAGGCTGATCTACGTGGGCGGCTACATCCTGGTGGGCATCAGCCTCGTCTCCATGGTCTTCAACATGGCCGCCTATGAGCTCACCCGGCTCCAGGACATCTCCAGGACGGTTGGCTGCTTTGATTGAGGCTGATCTACGTGGGCGGCTACATCCTGGTGGGCATCAGCCTCGTCTCCATGGTCTTCAACATGGCCGCCTATGAGCTCACCCGGCTCCAGGACATCTCCAGGACGGTTGGCTGCTTTGATTGAGGCTGATCTACGTGGGCGGCTACATCCTGGTGGGCATCAGCCTCGTCTCCATGGTCTTCAACATGGCCGCCTATGAGCTCACCCGGCTCCAGGACATCTCCAGGACGGTTGGCTGCTTTGATTGAGGCTGATCTACGTGGGCGGCTACATCCTGGTGGGCATCAGCCTCGTCTCCATGGTCTTCAACATGGCCGCCTATGAGCTCACCCGGCTCCAGGACATCTCCAGGACGGTTGGCTGCTTTGATTGAGGCTGATCTACGTGGGCGGCTACATCCTGGTGGGCATCAGCCTCGTCTCCATGGTCTTCAACATGGCCGCCTATGAGCTCACCCGGCTCCAGGACATCTCCAGGACGGTTGGCTGCTTTGATTGAGGCTGATCTACGTGGGCGGCTACATCCTGGTGGGCATCAGCCTCGTCTCCATGGTCTTCAACATGGCCGCCTATGAGCTCACCCGGCTCCAGGACATCTCCAGGACGGTTGGCTGCTTTGATTGAGGCTGATCTACGTGGGCGGCTACATCCTGGTGGGCATCAGCCTCGTCTCCATGGTCTTCAACATGGCCGCCTATGAGCTCACCCGGCTCCAGGACATCTCCAGGACGGTTGGCTGCTTTGATTGAGGCTGATCTACGTGGGCGGCTACATCCTGGTGGGCATCAGCCTCGTCTCCATGGTCTTCAACATGGCCGCCTATGAGCTCACCCGGCTCCAGGACATCTCCAGGACGGTTGGCTGCTTTGATTGAGGCTGATCTACGTGGGCGGCTACATCCTGGTGGGCATCAGCCTCGTCTCCATGGTCTTCAACATGGCCGCCTATGAGCTCACCCGGCTCCAGGACATCTCCAGGACGGTTGGCTGCTTTGATTGAGGCTGAGAAGGAGGTGAGGAGAGTTTGGAGGAGGATCAGTGGGTGGCGGAGACGACGGAGGACGAGGAACCGAAGCGCAGCAACCTGGAGCAGGCCGTCCGTCGCAAAATCATCCTCCCCTAACCACCTACCCTGCCAAACCACCTTAGGGACACCACACTCCTTAGGGATCCTTAGGGACCTCCCGAACACCAGCCACCAGTGAAATGTTTGCTGTGAATAAGTTGTGAATGCAAAAAAGAGTTGGTAGATGAGGCCAGGTGAAGAGAAATACAGGAGCAGAGAATGACTAGTGCAGGAGCCAATCTTTAGCTGAGAGCCAGCGAGCTTGGCTGGGAGGCTGCAGCTGGAAGGCTTCTTGGGCCGCAAAAGCAGCCTCGTTGCGCTCCTCCTCTCGCCCTCGGCCCGCCCAGTAGTAGGCCTCAACTCTTTTCCCCTTCCAGCCCTCCACCCGCCCTCTCGCCCTTCTCACCTGTAGGAGGGCAATGTCGCCCTCCACTCCGACGGAGCCGAGTCGTCTGGCCAACTCCTGCCCCTTCACCAGCGCTGCCAGGCCCGCCTCCGATGCTTTGTCTGCCGCAGGAGTTATTGAAAGAGGCAGCATGATTGGGCAGTGTAATTGAAAAAGGGACCTTTGCCTAGGGCAGCTCGAGCCTGGAGGAGGGAGAGTTTGAGTTGGCTGGGCACATCCACGGCGCTGATGGCGTCCAGGCGAGCGGGGAGACCTTGCTGCAGGTCGTAGCGAGCCAGCAGGATGTCGCCCAGTCCAGCTAGTCCATGGAAGCCTCAAAGTCACTTCTACTGCCCACTAGGCTTTTCCTTCTCCAGGCATCTGGTAGAGCTCAAAGCTAGCAAGCAGCGCAAACATCAATCTTGCTGCACGAAAAAATGATCGACTTGCCTTGTGCTCCGGCTATGGCCTGCGCTTGCTTCAATAGCGCCGGTGCCTGAGAATTTCGCAATCTCAGTCATGCAACTTTATACATGTAAAAATCGGAAAACCAAGGAGGGCTTAGAGGCCAGCAGATGCTCGGCCAAGGCCAGCAGACAGCGACATCGATTGTAGCGCTGAGCGGGGCCCTGAGGACAGGCGGCCAGCGCTTGCCTCAGTCCAGCCTCCGCCTCGGCCCAGTTCTCCCACACGGCGTCCAGCATGGCTGACCTGAGGCAGACTTCAGCTTTTCCAGCTTTCCTTGCTCTCGGCCTCCGCGGCAGAAGAAGGAGGCCAAGAGCAAAACAAGGAGGAAAGGGGAAACCTCAAGAGGGCCTCCCAGGGACAGAGTGCTGCCAGAGGATGGCGGAGCTCCTGACAGCGCTCCCAAGCCCCCTGGTAGTAGGCCCAGTCCCAGGCCAGCAGAGTGGAGGCTTGCCTTAACTGCTCGCTCTCCTGTCGCTGGCTCGCCTCTTCCAGTAGGTCCTGCCCAGTTTTAGATTCTTTCTCTTGATGAAGGCCAAATTGATTGCTCTGGAAATGTTCAATTCAAGTGAACAATCCGTTTGGCTTTCATCAATAATGATCAGCAGCAGTGGAAAGGCAAGTGGATAGTGAAAAGGGGGCACAGATGCCTGCTGGAACTGGGCGCGGGCGTTGAGAACGGCGGCGACGTTGGCGACGGCGACGGGTATCTGCCCGCCGGCCATCTGGGCCAGCTCCAGCCCCAGCTCGTACTCCCCTTCCGCCAGGTGCAGGCTCGAGGCCAGTGCACGCATGTTCGCCTAAAAACGCCTTTTGTAAAAAACAACTGCAAAAGTACAATCTTTTTAGGAGCCAATTTTGAAAAATAGTGAAGAACTTAGATAAAATTTTCAAAATCACCTCTGACAGGCGTTAACATTGGGGGCAAATTGTAAGAAACCTGGAGCTGACGAGTTCGAGATAAGGCAGAGCTGGCAGCGCCCTGTGTTGCGAGAAACTCCGGCTCTGCCATTGCGTTTAGAACCCTTGGCAGGCTCTGTCCGTCGCTGAGCAGCTGACAGAGACCATCGTACCTGTATTCCTAATACAAGCTCACCACTTCCAGCAAGCCAACAAACGGTGGTCAACTTTCCCAACGATTCAACAACATTTTCCCGCCACCTCCTCGAAATGTGCTAGTAGGTAGATGCAAAGTTCCCACCTGGCTTGAAGGATGTGCTCTGGTCGCCCGGTGGCTTTGGCCGCCGTCCGAAGCGCCTCATGAAGCGGCAGCAGATGCCGCAGCTCCTCTCCTCCAGAAGCCTGCCTCAGCCGCTCCAGCAACAACTGGCCCAAGGCCCCCGCATCCCCGCTCAGCTGTGTCTGAGCCACGCACTCCCGCAGCAGCCGCCGCGCCTCCTCCGCCTTTCCGCAGACTCGGTAGAGCTTGGCCAGCAGCAGAGGGCCGTAGCGAAAGGCCTGGGAGGATAGAGTGGTTATGGGGCAGACTCGAGAGTTTGGTTTGCGAGCCTTTGAGAGGTGGGCAATTTGCGGAGCTGGAGAGGTGCCGTTCTGATGCTGCTGGTAGAGGAAGGCGAGGCAGACGCGGTCCAGGTAGCTTTGGAGGGCATCCCGGGCACTCAGCAGGTCCGCCTGCTTCAGACGACTGAGGAACTCCAGGAAGTAGACCTAGGGATTGGAGATTGAAGGGAGGGCGAAGCGTGGGCAAGCGGAAAAACCTGGTAGAGGTCGGGGAAACGCTTGGCAATCATCTCGGCAGCGGCTGTGATTCGAGCCGGCGTCTCTTCGCATTTCCCAGTTGGCCTTTTCCTGCCCTCTGTCAAGATCTTCAAAAGCCCATTGCATCATGAATTTTAGTGCAGTTTAGTGGTCTGGGGGTGGAAGGAAAATACGAGAATACGAAACTGCAACGGTGAATGTCTAATTTCCTTTCATGGAGGTTACATTTTACAAGACTATTGGGAGGCAGCCTGAATTTGGGATGTGATGAAAGCCAGAGCTTCTCTGCGAGAGAAAAAGTTGTCTTTCTCCGGGCGCGGGGCGTCCTCAGCGGCAGGATGAAGCAGTGGTGCTAGATAGGTCTCCCAGGACTCCTCAAACAATAAACCTAGACTGCTACTAGGTGAAAGAAGGATGGAAGCCTGAAAGTGAAGCTGATCAGAGAGCGGCATGTGTGCAACGCTCAGCTTCAGCCGGCGTAGAAAGATGCCCAGCATCGACTTTGGAGTCACCTCAACCCCCTCATCACAGGCCAGCATTATAACCAAACCACTCATCACAGTCTTCTCATGCTTCGGTACAAAGGAGAAATGTTATGCACTATCAATTATCCTTCATACCTGGGTATATTTGATTAAAAGACTCAATCATTTCAATTTGAATTAAGCTTGCATTTGGCATATTTGACGGCATTAGAAATAATGAACCAGGCTGCTTATTACAGCGACTGGAAGAAGAGGCTCTACCATGGGACGCTCAGGATGAATGAGAATGTCGTCCAAACGTAGCAGGGAAAGCTGCTCTCCACTCGTCAGCGTCCCTCGCAGCCACTCAAAGTAGCCGTCCAACAGCTCCTCCCCTCCCGGAAACAATCCTTCCACCCGATCCACCACCTGCAAGCATTCAACCAATCTAACAGCTGCAGACAACGCAACCAGTTCGATCGGCCAAGCCGCGAGGTAAAAGAAGAACCTCTTCCAAATCCAAATGCTGCAGGGACATAAGCTGATGGAAGAGGACTGCGGCGGCGGCCTTGCTCCGGCTGTCCAGCTCTCGACCACTCAGGTAGCCGGCCAAATGGAACACTGCCACCTACACACATTCATTTCCCCTTGGCTCCCTTCATCTCAGCCTCCCATCACCAGGAGGGGAAGGAACTCTTTATCCATTACTTTTTACACTGGCAGTAGATGAGAAAGAGATAAAGGCTTCCTTCCCCTCCTTGGTGGCTGTGGCAATGCAGCAGTGTAAGACCTTGTAGGGCGTGACGCTGTCCAAATGCAGCTTGTCCTGTTGGGCCAGGAAAGGAGCTTCCAAGACTGCTGCTCCCAGCTCCATCGCCACAGCTTCCATCTTCTCTTTGGCGGACAGACAGGGCTAGGAAGTCTGCGCAGATGTTGGGGGAGGGGGGCATCGTGGCGGGACTGCTGGGAAGATGGGTGAGGGGGCAGCCGGTCGGGCCCTGTGCACCCCGCGTGTCATGTGCGAATAGGGGCCAGACTCCCGCGCTCTCTTTCTCTCCCTCTGTGTCCCCGCAACGTCTCGCCAGAGCCTGGCATTTATTTGCGGTATTTGAGTCTGTCGCGTTCCAATTTTGAGCCTTTTTAGGATAGTTGTCGGACTGTGATCATTATTTACTGAAAGATTAGCAAATAATGATTGAAAGCTCCATTCGACTTGACGTAAACATAGCCAAACATATGGCACGCTAAATGAAATTGTCGTGAATTAATTCCTCGTTTCCAGCAACTCTCTAAATTACAATCTAACTTCAAAGTAAGGGCAGAGAAGGATGATTGATAGGCTAAGGCCTGTGGAGCCTCCGGGTGACGGGGGATCGATTTTTGAGGCGAGGGCGCATCGCTAGGCAGCCAGGGATGAGATTAGGCCGGAGCGAGCTTTGATTGCAGGGGAAGGGGAGGAGAAGGAGGAGCATCGGAGTGCCATCATGGGCAACATTTGCCGCACTTGTCTCGGCGGAGGCAGGGAAGACGATGAAACGCCTCTTCAGGTTACACTTCAGCCACATCACTTCAAACATCACTTCAATCACTCACATTACTATCCAAGCAATGTAAAAGCGCAAACTGAAAGATAACCTCTCGAACTGAACTGCAAATGTAGCTATGGAGTTTTCTGAATTGAGCATGCTACCCGCGAACAATTTTCGAATTTGATCTGTAGCAGCGGCGGGTCGTTAGGAAAAATGGAATGCAGGCAACACCGCCACCGGAGGGCTCCAGTAGGGGCAGCCAGCGAGATTCGCTAGCCTCCAACGCTGAGCCCCCACCGCCCTACTCCTCGGCCCTTCCCACACCTGGCACCGTTACTTTCCCCTTCTGACCTCTTAGCCACTAAGGACTTCTCTGTAGAGGAGGATTGGCATGAAAGGAGGTTTGCCAGGGCAGCGCGGACATCCTGAACGTTGGGGAGCTGAAGAAGCGGGAGGCAGACCAGATGGCCAGAGCCAAGCGCCTCAGTCTCCTTCACCAGATTCCCACCACTACCTTCTCCGATTCTGACTTCAAGGCTGACAAGGAGTGAGCAGCTTTTTCGTCAACCTCTCCAGGCGCATTTCATGGCCAGTAGCCGTGCCCTATGGGAGATGGGAGACAAGTAGTGTCAAAGATCCCGTTGAATGAGAAAATGATAAAATTATGAATTTGTAAATCTTAATCGATAGCAAAATGGATTCCCTTCAGCTTTTCTATCTAGGACATATTTGCCGAAGCCAATAGAGATTAGCAAGAGCGGTGGGACATTGAAGGTGCCCGATCTGCATGGTGGACTTCGAGAGTGGAGAGAAAACGCGCTCCCTTCCCTGCTCCCACACCTTCCATGCCAGCTGCATCGATGACTGGCTCCTGCGCTCAGAGCAGTCCAGGTATGGACAGACAGACAGGGCCAGGAAGAAGGAAGCCTTAAAAGCGTTGAATGACTGCAGCTCATTTGCCTGTCCTTCCTGCATGGAGCCGGTGGATGCCGCGCTGCTGTCAGCCTACCAGGCCAGTCTCGCCACCTTTCTCTCCGGTTCCCTTTTGCAATTCATCCATCAACAATCCCTCACCCTATTCATTTCGAATATGGAAGTCTTAAAAATATTTAAAATTTTTTTTTAAATATTTTTGTTTATCGCCCAAGCCTAGTGATAAAAAGCAAAGTGACACCAAAATTTTGGTAGATTTTTGGTGATTTATTAGTTTATGGCATGAAAAAATGGTTTTTGCAGACGTAAAGCTGGAAAGTTTGTCGACATCGCCGGCTGCGGCGGGTCCTTCAAGCCAGCCGGGTCCCTGAGCCACCCTCTCTACTTGTCACCTTTCATCAAAATCGCAAATCCAAGCAAATACGGCCATCTCTCGGCTTATTTTTCTACCCAGCTTCATATCCCTCTCCCACCAGTCAATTGTGATGCTGAGCGTGTTTTCTTGCGGCTGTTTCACCGCCCCAGTTCATTTTCTCTCTCCGTCTCTTCCGGCTGCTGTAGATTTGAGCACAGGCACTCTCCCACCGGCCTTCCTCTGAGGCTGGGCATCATCCATGCTTTCAGGTTCCAAGGGCGACATACTCACGCGCATTCTTTTGCTCTTTTCCTTCTCTTGCAGCAGTCTCTCATCTCCAGTCTCCCGCTTTACGCCCGGCTCTAAGCCTTCCAGACACACCAACTTCACCGGTTCATCTCTTTACACCCTTTTCTACGCGCTCCGTTTGATCACTGCTTCTTCTGTACAGAATAAAAGATGCGCCGTTCACCTCCTACCTCAATGCAAGGCAGGCTATGAATCGGTGGGTAATCTGCAAGGCGATGCATGAAGAAGGGGACTGAACCATGCCAGGGTGAGAAAAGGAGGACGAATGTCGGGAGGAGGCGGTAAGCTGGGCCAGGTTCTGGTGACGGGGCGGCCGGGGGTGGGCAAGACGACGCTGGTGACTCGGGTGGCGGAGGCTCTGCGAAATGCCGGCCTCTCAGTCTCCGGCTTTATCACCAGGGAGCAGCGTCAAGGCGGCCTTCGAACTGGTCCATCTCTCTTTCCCTTTATCCACCAGTCGCTAGTGATAGACCGTCCAAATAGGCTGGATTCATCCTCTGCGCTGTTTGCAGTTCGATTGTTTGCTTGACATAGCCCGAGCCAAAGTAGTGACAAAAAACAGTGCAGTAAAATGACAATTTTGAGGGTAGGTTGGTCCAAAATGATCCCCAAATGATTGGTTTGCCAGGCTTTGAAGTGGAATCGCTGGAGGAGACGGGGAGAGTGGGCCGATTGGCGGGGACGGAGGCTGGGTTGGCTGGCCCGCGCGTGGGGAAGTACAGCGTGGACGTGGAAGGCTTCGAGGCTGTGGCCTTGCCAGCTATGCGGTTTTGCTGACAGGAGCTGGGGGCTTAGGGGTAGAGGAAGGAGGGTTTGAAGAAGCGGAACTGATGTGATGATCCTGGACGAGGTGGGCAAGATGGAGTCCTTCAGCAGTGCCTTTGGCAGGGAGCTGGAAGCCCTGTTGACCAGGCCAAAACGGCCCTTTCTCCTCGCCACAATTCCCATCGCCAAGGGCAGGACCTATCCTGGACGAAAGAATGGGGATGGGAAATAGAAGAACGGTTTGTAGGCAAGCCGCTAGCGCTGGTGACCCGCATAAGCTCGCAGCCTCTGAGTCGTACAGTGATGCTGAGTCGCGATAAGCGGGATCAGCAGACTCAGGAAGTCATTCAACTTATCCTCAACGATTATAGTGACTGATATGATGATGATCTGCTTTGGGTTTCCGGTGAGTTTTGCAAATACCAAAGTACCGTAAACTGGGAAAATAGATTGTATTGTTGTAGCAGTATAATATCAGTTAATACCGCCAATAGATTAGACCTGATAAACCTTTCGCAGATTCTAATTTCCATCTACCTTTTCGGTCGAAACCGTTTCGCGATTGTCAAAAATTGTCACTTTTTGAATTTCATCTCAGCTCCACCATTTCTGACTGGTCACTCCCTATTTCCAAAAAGGCCCATTACCATCAATTTTATTCCGTCCAATACATTTGATTCGTCTTGTTTTATTTCAAGGAAATCGTAGTTGCTTCAAGAAATTTGGCTAATTTCAAAAACCACGGAAATACGGAAGCATAAGTATTTATATTTCTGGTCATATATTGTGAAAAAGTCATTGTTCCCGCTTAATGAATTGATACTAAGCCTTGCTAGATTGAAGCTAAGGGGTAGTAGCAAAGCCTGCTACCATGTTCACCTAGTTAGGTAACAATAAAATCTTTGCGAGTAAGAGCATGAATATCTTTAGAAAGGCAAAGAACATGTGTTCATGTTATTCGTATTGGTTTTTAAATGCAATGCGTTATCTGCTGCTTGAAATTGTCTTTACATATTTTTATCTGAAACAGTTACATTGTGAAGCATAAGAGTCATCAATTAGAAACACCATCTATACAGGTTGCAATGCTAAGCCCTGCTTCTGTTCCGCCATACTCCATACACAAAAGCTTCTTCTCAGACCTACTTCATCACTGACTGCTATGAACGAAACCATATTTAGAGGTGCTCGAAATGACAGGTGAAGAAGCGAAAAGCAAAAAGGGAGAAAATGAAAGTCAATCAGTTCATCGTCCATGCGGCAGGATTTGAGTGGAAGTTTCAGGCCCCGTAGACACTCTCGTCGCTGTACGCTATGTACAGGAACAGATCCTCCTCGTGGTGATCCTGCACAATGCCACTCAGCAAACAGTTGACAGGAACTGGATCGAGACAACAAAACAGCCTAAAATAGATTACCAAGGACTTTGTCTATTCAGCGAACAATTGGGCTGGCGCGAGCGAGCGTTAGCGAAGTGTCAGCGCCCAGCCCCTCTTTTCGACCCAGATGTATGTTTTGAGGGTTATTGCTAGATCTTAAATTTGATAAGGCAATTGCTCGTCACAGAAGGCTCCAATCGCTCTAATTCTTTCACCATTGGAAAGAGCAACATTGAATTGATTATAGTTTATCTTTTGAGTTTTTCGTGAAACGTTTGATTTTAGGGTGAAAAATGTAAAAAACCATTTGTCCGAACTCCTCCTTCTTCTCCTCCTCCTCCTCCTCCGCATCTATTCAATGGACGATAGTAGGTATTCATTTTTTCCCCACTCACCCCCTCCCGGGTCCTTCGGCCTCATGTATTGATATTTATTCATAAGTCTTCAGTTACACATGGATCCATTCCATATGCACCAGTGGTGTAGTGGTCTAAGCGATTGTACAGCTGTGTGAATCTGGGAGGTTCGAATCCATCTTAGACAATCAATTTTATTTTGGAAATTTAAGTTGAGAAAACAACTGGTGCCATCGGCAGGCCAAAATTAAAGCTCTTTTCTCCCACAAATCGATTGCCCTAATCATATATCATGAAAATTTCACAAAAATATGTTAGTTTGCCAATAAATTTGCAATGTATTTGTGAGTTTCAAATCATTTCTTTTTGTTATATTTTTAATCTATTATATATTTTTTTATCCATAATATCTTTATATAAAACCAACAATATAAAATTTTTATTTATACATTTTATACTATACTAAAAGTGGAAGAAATATCTGGTACCATCGGCAGGCCAAATGTGAATCTCTTTTCTCCAAAAAAGTCGATTAGCCTGAGTTTAAAGTCAAGGAAATACATTTTATACTAATGGAATCTGCTGCGTCATCTGCATTTTGTTTTTGGGCGCGCATGGAAAGAGACATTGAACTGCGCGCCAAAAACAAAATGCAACTGTCCAAGCAGCAGATTCCATTAGTATATAATGTATTTCCTTGACTTTAAACTCAGGCTAATCGACTTTTTTGGAGAAAAGAGATTCACATTTGGCCTGCCGATGGTACCAGATATATTTAGCCGTATGGGAGAGGAAATTGGAAAAATAAGTCTA
>JASANA010009784.1:0-18196 GCA_030248095.1 Ptycholaimellus sp. GST1_10 | reverse complement strand
TCTAACCTACTTGGTTCAGATTAGTATTGCTCTAAAATGTCTTAAATAAAAAATGTGGAAATATTATAATGCACAAAACCATAATGTTAATCCAATAGGAATAGCACTGTTCATAATAAAACTCATGATTTTTTAAGCTCATTTCAATTATTTGCACTTGTATAAGTGGATTACATATACCCACACACCGTGCTTTCACTCATCCAATACTGTGCCTAAGCCTAAAGCTAAATTGGTTGGACATATCTTTGGGGGGGGGCTCGTTGGGGGGGGGGGGGGGGTCAGCGCAACCGCTTGGGTAAACTGTATGTGTCTATCCAAACGTCTTGCAAATTCATGAGGCTGCCAAAAGACATGTGTCTAATACATGCGTGTTTTTATTTTTGGGTATTTTTATCTATGGGTACTTTTATCCGTGGGTACTTTTGTCAGTGGGTACTTCTATCCTGGGTACTTTTATCCATGGGTACTTTTATCCTGGGTACTTCTATCTGGGGTACTTCTCTACGTGGGTTCTTTTATCCGGGTACTTTTATCTGGGGTACTATTGTCCGGGGTACTTTTATCCTAGACCCATCTGAAATTCCACCTGCATGCCTTATTTTGTCGGATAATGCGAGGTATTGCAATTGACTAAGCTGATGCAAGATGCTGGTGCTAATTGGGGCTTGCCTAGGGTATAGGGAATAAAAGGGGCTGACGCCTAGTTTCCCCTCCATGGGGGGAGTAGATGAGGGGGGAGGAAACTAGGCGTCAGCCATAAAAGATAGGGTGGGTTGCGGTAGGAAGGGGATGGGATCAGTGAATCCAAGAGGCGGGATCACTCAATCCAAAACAGGCCGCACTTCTCAAAGCGCTCGGGGCAGCTGGTGAGCGGCACATTTGCGTGGCGGCGAGCGTAGAGCGTGCAGACACCCACGCGGAAGTCCCCCGACCAGCAGTACCTCCAAAAGCCCTCTCCAACTCACCCAACCCCAACCGCCCCTCCCCAACTCATTTCGCAGGCATTCGGTGATGCAGGTTTGCATCTTCTCCATGTTCCCCACCAGCTCCCTGTCAAACGGTCACTGAGAGCATAAGCCTCTTTGCTGTGTTTGTGTTTAGAAGTCGGGAATGGCTAAAATAAAAGATATTGAAAAGGGCTGACGCCAGTATGGCAGTTTCCGGGAGCTTGTCTGAGGCCATGACATCCTTTTGAATGCGACCAGTGAAGGTGATCATGGATGGGCGCTTCTCAACTGAAACTTGCAATTGTCAGCAGTTCGAGGCAAGGCTGAAATTGCAGCTGAGTGAGGCAAGGAAAATGGGACAAATGCAACCGGCAATTAAAAACCCTCCAGGACACTCCCGGACATTTCCGAAAGTTCAGAAGACTCCCGGGGGTTTTTCTGAAGTTCTTGCGCCGGCTACGCCCTACTCCTGGTACTATTGTCAGTCCTTGGTCGCACACGACTTATGGTGGTAGCCGTAGTAGCTCCCTATCGGTCGCTACGGCCAAGATAAGCCTCCAAAAAAATTTTGGAAAAGGAAATTTTGGGCGGTCCCAAAAAGTAGTCCGGGAGTGTTCTGGCCCCATTAAAAATTATCAAAAAAATGTTGAAAGAGAAACCGTCATAAACAATCAAAGAATTCCCAAGCCTACAGGGCCGGCTGCTAGAAAACAAGCATATTTTTCAATCAACTATAACTCGATATGCACTGAATATTTTATGACCAAAGTTTGTCCCCATATGCGTCTAATAGTATTCTAATTTGTGCTACATTTTTGAGCCAAACGAAATCAATGCAATGGATTTTTGACCATTTTTGTAATGTGAGTCAAAATTTTAAAGCAAACCCAAGAAATCCTTGAAATTTTTGTTCATAAATATATATTGGCGATTTTGATTCGCCATTTTATGAAAAAAACATCAGTATAGAGTTTATGTTTATTTGATATGTCCAAGCCAAAAAAACTCAAAACATATCTCAGGAAATGACAAAAATCATTAAATTGAGCAAAACTCTAATTTTCTTCAGTGAATAGGTATAAATTACCCCCATTACAAGAATGATCGTAAATCCATTAAATTTAATCCGTTTGGCTCACAAATTTAACACAAATTGGGCAGCTATTAGACGTATAGGGTGATCAATTTTGTCCTCAAAATATTCAGCACATCATTAGTTATGGTTGATTGAAAAAGATGCTTGTTTTTTATTGCATCAGTGGGCTAACAGTAGAGCTTTTTGCATTTCTTGGGCGTTCGCAGGGTGAAGACGTTGGCGGTGGTTTGCTTGAGGGGGTCGGAGAGGAGGGCGCAGGTGCGGGTGGTGTTCCGCCAGCGGACGGCCTCACAGGTGCGGTGCTGATTGCAAGTGGGCTAACAGTAGAGCTTTTTGCGGGGGCGGGCGGGGTTTGCTGGGGCGGGGGGGGCGCGGGCGGGTGGTGCCGCCGCGGCGGCCCCCGGGGCGGGCGGCGGGGCCGGGCTTCATTTCTTGGGCGTTCGCAGGGTGAAGACGTTGGCGGTGGTTTGCTTGAGGGGGTCGGAGAGGAGGGCGCAGGTGCGGGTGGTGTTCCGCCAGCGGACGGCCTCACAGGTGTGGTGCTGATTGCAAGTGGGCTAACTGTAGAGTTTTTTGCATTTCTTGGGCGTTCGCAGGGTGAAGACGTTGGCGGTGGTTTGCTTGAGGGGGTCGGAGAGGAGGGCGCAGGTGCGGGTGGTGTTCCGCCAGCGGACGGCCTCACAGGTGTGGTGCTGATTGCAAGTGGGCTAACAGTAGAGTTTTTTGCATTTCTTGGGCGTTCGCAGGGTGAAGACGTTGGCGGTGGTTTGCTTGAGGGGGGGGTGGTGGGTGTGTTGGTGGGTGGGTGGTTTTTGTTTTTGGTGGGGTGGGTGGGGTGGTGTTGGGTTGGGGGGGGGGGCGGGGGGGGGGGGTGGTGTGCCGGTGGAGGGCGGCCAGGAGGGGTGCTGCTGGTAGGTGGTGGGCCAGCAGAGGTTTTTTTTTTTTTTGTGGGGTCTTGGGTGAAGACGTTGGCGGTGGTTTGCTTGGGGGGTCGGAGAGGAGGGCGCAGGTGCGGGTGGTGTTCCGCCAGTGGACGGCCTCACAGGTGTGGTGCTGATTGCAAGTGGGCTAACAGTAGAGTTTTTTGCATTTCTTGGGCATTCACAGGGTGAAGACGTTGGCGGTGGTTTGCTTGAGGGGGTCGGAGAGGAGGGCGCAGGTGCGGGTGGTGTTCCGCCAGCGGACGGCCTCACAGGTGTGGTGCTGATTGCAAGTGGGCTAACAGTAGAGTTTTTTGCATTTCTTGGGCGTTCGCAGGGTGAAGACGTTGGCGGTGGTTTGCTTGAGGGGGTCGGAGAGGAGGGCGCAGGTGCGGGTGGTGTTCCGCCAGCGGACGGCCTCACAGGTGTGGTGCTGATTGCAAGTGGGCTAACAGTAGAGTTTTTTGCATTTCTTGGGCGTTCGCAGGGTGAAGACGTTGGCGGTGGTTTGCTTGAGGGGGTCGGAGAGGAGGGCGCAGGTGCGGGTGGTGTTCCGCCAGCGGACGGCCTCACAGGTGTGGTGCTGATTGCAAGTGGGCTAACAGTAGAGTTTTTTGCATTTCTTGGGCGTTCGCAGGGTGAAGACGTTGGCGGTGGTTTGCTTGAGGGGATCGGAGAGGAGGGCGCAGGTGCGGGTGGTGTTCCGCCAGCGGACGGCCTCACAGGTGCGGTGCTGATTGCAAGTGGGCTAACAGTAGAGTTTTTTGCATTTCTTGGGGGTTCGCAGGGTGAAGACGTTGGCGGTGGTTTGCTTGAGGGGGTTGGAGAGGAGGGCGCAGGTGCGGGTGGTGTTCCGCCAGTGGACGGCCTCACAGGTGTGGTGCTGATTGCAAGTGGGCTAACAGTAGAGATTTTTGCATTTCTTGGGCATTCACAGGGTGAAGACGTTGGCGGTGGTTTGCTTGAGGGGGTCGGAGATGATGGCTCAGGTGCGGGTGGTGTTCCGCCAGCGGACGGCCTCACAGGTGCGGTGCTGATTGCAAGTGGGCTAACAGTAGAGCTTTTTGCATTTCTTGGGCGTTCGCAGGGTGAAGACGTTGGCGGTGGTTTGCTTGAGGGGGTCGGAGAGGAGGGCGCAGGTGCGGGTGGTGTTCCGCCAGCGGACGGCCTCACAGGTGCGGTGCTGATTGCAAGTGGGCTAACAGTAGAGTTTTTTGCATTTCTTGGGCGTTCGCAGGGTGAAGACGTTGGCGGTGGTTTGCTTGAGGGGGTCGGAGAGGAGGGCGCAGGTGCGGGTGGTGTTCCGCCAGCGGACGGCCTCACAGGTGTGGTGCTGATTGCAAGTGGGCTAACAGTAGAGTTTTTTGCATTTCTTGGGCGTTCGCAGGGTGAAGACGTTGGCGGTGGTTTGCTTGAGGGGATCGGAGAGGAGGGCTCAGGTGCGGGTGGTGTTCCGCCAGCGGACGGCCTCACAGGTGTGGTGCTGATTGCAAGTGGGCTAACAGTAGAGTTTTTTGCATTTCTTGGGCGTTCGCAGGGTGAAGACGTTGGCGGTGGTTTGCTTGAGGGGGTCGGAGAGGAGGGCGCAGGTGCGGGTGGTGTTCCGCCAGCGGACGGCCTCACAGGTGTGGTGCTGATTGCAAGTGGGCTAACAGTAGAGTTTTTTGCATTTCTTGGGCGTTCGCAGGGTGAAGACATTGGCGGTGGTTTGCTTGAGGGGATCGGAGAGGAGGGCGCAGGTGCGGGTGGTGTTCCGCCAGCGGACGGCCTCACAGGTGCGGTGCTGATTGCAAGTGGTCAGACAGTTGGCCAGCTCACTGCTGGATCCCACGCCGGTCGGCCCCTCCCACTTCCGCCGATAGGCGCAGGGCGGCGCTGCAGCAGAGGCACCGGCTTTATGGACAGAGAGCTACACTGGGACAACCTACAGGGGGGAGGCCTTTTCCACCTGACACCTTAGTTTAACAAATTATTGCTCCAGCTGACAATTAGCTGGGGTTTAATTTTGGCATGGAAAAAGGTCAATACCTTTTTTGTTTTGCATAAAAATTTACGGCACAATTCATTAGGAAGGCCCTGAGAAATAGTTACTCTTCTAAAGTCATTCAAAATTTTAATGCATATCGACTGTGCAATGTATTTCACCGGACTTTGAGGCTTGATTTCTCGACCCCATCAAATCCGTTTGGGCCTAAAATTTAACACAATTTAGTTCAGTACAGTATATAAGCTTAGGTGAAAAAAGGTGGTATCAGTTGCGGAAAAAAGCGGTAGGGCTTTCACGGTTCATGCCTGTTTTCTGTGTAAGAAGCAAGTAATGTGTGAGTGTGAGTGGAACAAGAATTTTCGCATCCAAGTTTCCAGACCCCAACTTTTGCATAACCGTCAGATGAACACTTCCCTACGCCCCAGTAGCAAGAGGGAGGGATGAGGGTTGTTTCAGCCGAAGGAGCCTCTGGGAGAAGTGTGAAAAACGAACCGCATTGACGGATATAGGTCGTCGACCTTTCGCCGGGTTCGAAGTTTGCCAGCAGGTCCGCGGCGCGCCTTCCAGCGATCCTCAAAGACCACACTCTACTCCGCAAGACGGCAGGCGATGCCAGGGGGCGCAACCAGCAGGCCAGCGTCGCATCGTTGAAGCCGAAAGCGGTGCAGTGGGGCAGGTCGCGACAGGCCTTCTTGCACTTGGCCACAGTCCCGGCCGTCGGTACGGACAGCGTCGCAAACCTGTCCCTCAGGTACTTGTGCCGGTGCTTCACAAACTCTGTGCAGGCCGGCGGCATGGCCACACTGCTGTCCTCGTAGAAGCGCTCCTTCTGGCTCGCCACGCCTCCAAGCTTCCCAGCATACACCCAGCTACACTTTGCAGCCCAATTCATGTCTGCTTCTTATTGTCGTGCAATGGCTGTGCTTGGGCGTGAAATGGTGAATAGGATTTTGGCCGTTAAGGTAAGAGGACAAAGTTTTAGGTATAATATAAAAGACGCTACGACAGACTATAGAATGTGAGGAAACAAAAAGAAATCATTTAAGTAAGAAAATTGCACAAGAATTGTCAACTTTTGGCAGAAAATTTTTGTTTATGCTTCTCAGATTATTTTTTCCCTTTGCAGACGTGGTATTTTTCCCTTCGCAGAAATTGTCATGGCTGCACCTCGACTACATTTATTGGCTATGCTTTATAGCCATAGTGTGTATTAAAAAGACAAACCATAGTTTATGCAACCAACAAATTGATAGCCTTTGTATTCGACTAGTAAAAGAGAAAAGAATAATTAGGACCCGCCAGCAGAAGCAAGAGACGATGGTGAAAGATTGGGCGCATGGTGGAGAGCAAGTTTCAGGGCCAAGCAGTCGGGCGGAGTGAATTCAGCTGCTAGTCACAGCCAGTGGACTTGGCCTTGATGTTGATAAGCTTCAGTAACTGATCAGTTCAATCTTATAGCAGCCAAATTCACTAATTTGCTAATCACATCACCAAGGCACATCACAGCCAGAAATGAGACGACCTCCCACAGCTTGACAATCATCCCTAACTAATCCTTACTAGCTAGATTCGATAATTTACCAATCATCGATTTGATTCCATTTCACTGGGCACTGAGCTATCGCTCCCAGTAATTTGTGATCTTCATCTGCTTCCAATATGCCTCTGGTCTGACGCTTTGGCAATAATCTAAAAAAGATGCGGAAAACGGCAGAAAATTTAACTTTTGAGGGATTTAAGAAGATATTTTTCACCAATCTCGTTCGTTCCCTTGTCAAGCTTGTTAGCAATTCGAAAAATATCGAGTTCATCATCCTGTATTTCAAAGCTGGCTGGCGTTTTATTTTAGGTTGATGCTGACATGTTCTGTAATGTTAGAATCGTGAAAGGGCACTATTTTTTCATTATTATTCTCGATTTTCACGTCTTCAAAAACAGAAATTGGCCAACTTCCCATCCATTGATGACAACAAGCAAGTCTGTGTCATTTCGGAACAGCTCTAGCTGCAAATGATAGTGATACGAGCTTCCCAATTTCCGCATCACCTATCCTTTGCAGCTAAGACTGAAACCACATCGCAGCAATCGGTGCAGTTTGCCAGAAAACAGTTCCAAACTTCCAGCTAGCCAGGTGGCTGTGATACAGCAGCGAAACTTCGCTGCATCGCCAGACACCTGACCAGCTGAAGGTTTGACTTCCTTCTGCAGCTTTTGCAACTGTGGCCGGCTAAGCATAGACACCCGGTGACAGGCCCCAAATTCCTCTGTCCAACCGCGGCCTCTATGCCCAGCCTTCCCCATGTGCCCTGATGTTTTCCCCGTCGCAGTTGCCTCAGGCAGCCCGAAGATTCGGGCCTAGGAGTGCCAAAGAGCTTTAGGATTCCTCTTTGGCAACGCCCGGGCCCGAATCTTCAGGCTGGCGAAGAGATGCATTGATACCGCCAGCCAGCTGAGTGTTGCCTCTAGTCATGACCTGCCCAAAGCCGCGCATGACTGAGAGGAACAGCCCAGGAGGCGGACGGCTGCTGATTCGATGAGCGCTGCTGGCAAAATAAAGGCCGCATTGCACCCTCGTCACAGCCTGGCTGCAAGCTGCCGGGGAAGTTCAGCTGATGTCCTGGGGCTTGGTGTTCTAGTCGGCTTGGTTGATGGTAATGAGAGTGGAGAGGCGGCCTATTTATGGATGCCTGAGCGGTGTACACAGCACTGCTGGAGGCTGATCTGCTGCTGTGATGGCTCAGATGGTTATCTTTCCTGAGGTCACGCTGGGTGGTCAACATTGAAAGTATAGGTCGCAGCTTAAAAGATTAGCACCGTTTTCAGATCCATTTCATTTTTGTTCCGATTTGTGTTTTTTTATTAACCGACCTGCGAAGCACGAGCGATTCTGGCTCTCAATGCCAGTGTTTTGTTCGAAATAGGCCACAAACTGCGTCCAACGTGAATTTAAAAAAGGAAACTAAGTGAGAGAAAAGCGAAGGAAACGCAGGCAGCCCGAGCAGTCGAGGTTTTGTGGCAATCACAAGACGAGCACTGAAAGAGCCCCTTCACCCCTTGAATCACAGCAGGATTAGAGATAGAAGGCGTTGAGAGGGAGGCAATCAAGGTGGAGGAACGCAGCTGTCGTCCAGCTCCCGCCTGGCCGGGTAGTAGACCTGGAAGGAGTTTTTGGCCCGCGCGAAGGAGCCCTGCAAAAAGTGCATTTTTCGACTACTTTGGAATGTAGCTAAAATTCACGCATAAATTTTGCAAGATTTCGCTTAAACCTAAACCACGCATAAGCTAAGCTCAACCGAACAAACTTCCCCATCCAGTCATTGGAATTCCAGCAGATATTAATTTTTTTGTAATTTTTAGCGAACCAGCTGGCTAATGCCTATTTTCTGATGATAATGTGTAGATTGATGGGCTGGGTCGGTTGTTTTTTTTTTTTTTATTTGTTTTTTTTTTTATTTTTTTTTTTTTTTATTTTTTTATAATTATATTTTTTTTTTTTTTTATTTTCATTGCCCGAAGGAATTCAGACCGTTGTGTGTGTTGTGGGTTTTTGGGGGTTTGCGGACCGCGTGAGATGCTGGGTGGTGGTTTTTTAAGATGGAAAGATTGTTTGCTTTGTTTATTGTTTTTTATTCTGTGTTTTTTATGAAAGAGGGGGGGGAGTTTTGTTTTGGGAGGGGTTGCTACATGATAAGAACGAGCCCAGGGTTTGGGTGAGGGGAGGCAGTCCAAGGCCAGCCATGGAATCGTCTACTGAGGCAGGGCCAGGCTGTGGCCATTGGAAGTGGTCGAACGTGTCCGCTACCACCAGCAGGTCGGGCAGGGGGTACAACCTTTCAATGTCACATTTTATTTGACCCCCGATTCTATGAGGTGCTGATTGCGAACAAAACAATAGATGAAGGCGCTATGAATCATCAAAAATATCGCATTAGTATTTTACCAAATCATTCCAAAAGTATAAAAAATCATAGAGCATTAACTGCAAAACAAAATTAGTTAGGGAGAGGCAGATGGCGCTTTGAGGGATTTTGAAAACGTTTGGGTAATTTATGCGGCAGGCTGTAACATTTTATTGTGATTTTGCTTGTGCTCCATTTTTTGTTCAGTAATGATTGCGGGGGTGAATAAAGTGGAAAAGACCTGAGCGCTGCTTCAAAGTCCCAGTAGACTGGACTGACGTGGAGTGGCAGTGGGCAGAGGTGACCCTGGGACTGCACCGTTTTCACGAACTCAAACCAATCACTCAATTTGCTACCTTTCATGTACCAAATATTAAAAATATATAATTAGGTCAATTAGGATTGCCTCAGCAGATCGTATTATAAATGGCGAATTTTCTGATTAATTTTTGCAAGAATCGACTTCAAGCAACGTTTTTATAGGATCATACTGTTTGGCTCATATTTTTCAAGGCAATCCGAATGCTTACATGCTCCGGGATGTCCTTCTTCTCCGAGGGCGCGTGGATGCAGTTGCGGCACATTTTCTCGATCACATTCTCCCTCAAAGATCATCAGCAGTCTCAACCTGATCGTAAAATTTCAGGTCAATGAAAGTGGGACCGAAATACGACGATCTCCTGAGAGCAGTACTGGAGGCGGCAAGGATTGGTGGCGAAGTGGCAGTTGGGAATGCGACGAGCCAGCGGCTCTACGATTGCAGCTGGAATCGAAGGCCTGCAAGGCGTGCTATTTTGGAAAACAAATTTTGCAAAATAGAAGTTTTTTTTAAAATATTGACTTTGCTAAAGGTTCTTTGGTTTGGGAAAAGAGTCTACGGCCTAAATTGTGTTGTAAGATTAATTCAATAAGTAAAGTCAGGGAAATAAAAAATATTTTCCAAATGCGCATATAGAATTTTTCACGCAATAATTTTCAGTATAAAGTTTTTAAATATTTTTGAGAGGATTTTTTGGAATTAGGGAATATTTTGCTAAATTTTGCAACTAATGATAACCTGGGCAGCACACGACCAAGGACAGGGTCGTTGAGCGATGGGACAAAGATGAAGCGTGTTCTGTCCGCCAGGTCCTCGTGTGCTGCTATCAAGTCGGCCAACTCCGCGAAACCCTCTGAAAATCATCATTCGCTGCCAATCATACTGAAGTTTTTTATCGCTCAGTTGTGCAAACTGGCTCAACATTGTGGCCAACGGCTCAACATTGAGAGAAAATGCTCAACATTTTCAACTTAAAGTCTGGCGAAACATCAGCATTGCTCTAGTCCGCTTATTTGCCAGCAGACTTTGTCAACTTTATTCAACAGTAATGCCTCAACAGTAAAACGTGTTAAGAAAAATTATCTATATTTTTATTTTTTTTTTTAAATTCCCACCTCTGAGTGCCTCCGACTTGCGGCGCCCAGAGGCGGCCGGGGAGAGGAAGTCCCCGCAGAGCACGAAGGCTATGGGCGGATCAGTCGCGTAGCCCTCCAGCAGACGCGCAAACTGGCCCATCACCTGCAAGGCTGTATAGATTAGAAAAGGAACGAGACAAAATTGTAAAAAAACCAAAAAAAATTGAAATTTTCAGTAGAGAAACTACAGATAATTAAAGAGAACCAAAAAAAAACCTTGGCGTCGTCCAGCCAAAGGTCGGAGAGGAAGACGAAAAATGCGTCCGGCTCACTGGCCTCGAGAATGCGCAGCTTCTCGGAGCCTCCGGCACACTGCAATGCGCTGGCTTTGTCGGAGAGGAGGCACTGAAGGCTGGCATTCAGGCTAGAAGCCCTGGCAAGCTGCCAGATGCAAAATGTGAGGCTTGCTTTTGCATTGCTGAGCTGGTTCTCCTTTTGCATGCCTTCTTAGATTAATATACCCATGGGACAGGACAGGTGTTTATATCAGAAAGCAACCCCCTGTCTGGTACCATGGGATTATTGGTATATCTGCTACCATCGCCAAGCAGAGAGCCGCCTCTTTTCTCCCAAAAATCGACTGCCCCGAGTATAAAGCCAAGGAAATTCTTCTACTACAGATGGAATCTGCTGTGTCACATGTATATTGTTTGAGCGCACATGAAAAGAGCCTTAGAACTGCGCGCAAAAACAAAATGCAAATGCCTCACAAGCAGATTCAATTAGTAGTAGAAGAATTTACTTGGCCTTATTCTCGGATGCGAAGGAGCGAAGGAAGAAGAAGGAGTTCGTATTGCACATTATTTTACCAATTTGTGAATCAATTGTTAATTTTTATGGCAGTTTCTAACATTTTCATACTAAATCAGGGATGTTCTTTTCAATGCAACAAGATTTAGCGCAATTTGTTGCTCCTAGCAGGAGGAACTAGAACCTTATCAGTTTTAAGATCCAGCACTAACCCTCAATAATGGCACCTGGGTCGAAAAGAGGGCCTGGGCGCTGACGGTCGCTGCATTCCATCGCGCCAGGCCAATAATCATGACAATAATCAAGATACCATCAAATAATTACGCCTTCATCATTGCTCTGCATCTGATAAAAACTGCAACAAATGCTCAAGGCGTTTGTGTAACTATAGGCAATTCATTAACTTGTGGTTAAAGGAAATAATCGAGGACAAAAGAGTATGACTGCTGTGGCGACTGCAACTCTGATGGAAGGCCAAACTTGGAGTAGCCACGACTGCAGCATCAAGCCATCTCTCCCCACAAACTGGTTGGTGCTTTTTCTTTTGCATTGGCAGTAGGTGACGAGCTTGCTCTGCTGCCTCTCCGGCTAGCCACAGACAATCCTTGCAAGAAGGGCTTCGAGCCTGGATTAGAGAGTTCTTTGTCTGTTGATCTTGCACGCTCATTTTCAAGGCTTTTTTTCATGGGCATTTAAACAAATTACAAGTGACACAGCATATTCCAATAGTAGTAGGAAAATTTCTTTGGCTTTTATACTTGGGGCATTCGATTTTTGAGAGAAAAGAGCTTAACTTTCAGCTTGCTGATGGTACCAGATATTTTGACACCTACACGTCATTACCGTTGGACTTTACCGATTGATGGCTTTAGTACAGGCCGATTGAATACCTACTATCGTCCATTGAATAAATGCAGAGGAGAAGAAGGAGTAGTTTGGACAAATGGTTTGAGCAATTTTTTATTGATTGCAGCCACTTTTTGCGATTTCACGCGAGTTTTGGACATTTCGAGTATGCTCTTTCCAATGCAAAAAAGAATCAGAAAGATTGAAGCTTCCTGTGAGGATCTAGAGCCTTATCAAAATTATGATCTAGCAATAACCCTCAAAACCTACACCAGGGTCAAAAAGAGGGCCTGGGCACTGGCACTTCGCTAAAGCTCCGTTCGCGCCAGCCCTATTAGAACAGCCCTCTGCTGTCCAGTTGGAGCTGAATATTCACAGTGGCTTCGGAGGAGCTCTGGCGCAAAAGGCAAAGGAGGGACAGGGGAGAGGACCTTGGAGAGAGGACCGCCGAAGAAGTTGGCGTCGCCGAAGTGCCGCCGACTGGTGAGGGCGGTTTCGGTGGGCGGGAAGCCGGCGGCGGCCACCTGGAGCACGGCCTCCTCGCCCACGGCGCCCCCGCCCGCCCCCTCCACCAGCACCACGGCGGACTCGCAGATCAGTCCTGTGTGGAACTTCTGCAGCAAGGCCTGCTCTGCCTTTGGGTGGGTTAAAAGTGCAACAATTTGTTGCAAAGCAAATCTGCTTTGCGGCAAAGGCTGGGCAAAATTGAGCTGAGACTTTTTGTACCGTAAGTGCCAATTTAGCTGACCTTTTTTTACTCCAAGTGATATGCAGCATTTTAGTAAAAAAAAGATTTTGAGAATTTTCAAAAATTGCTTCAAGAATATTTTACGGGTTTTATTTTACGAAAATGATTGCCATTCCATCAAAAATGACAGCTTCTTACCGCATTAGTGAAATCCAGCTCCAGATAGCCAGTCTCATCTTCCAGATAGTACTTGTTCTGAAAATCATCTCCTCTTTGCTTAAAAGCACTGATAGAAGAAGAGCTTCGAAAAGATTCCACCCCCTTCAGCTGCGTAAGGATGCCGAGAATGACGGCGTTTAGGCGGCGTGGACTTGCCTGCACATCCTCCACTTTCACTAGCTGCAATTTTTCACCCTTGAAGTACTTGAGATGGATAGGCAAAAGGTTGACCTTGAAGCGAGCAGAGCCGGAACTGGAGGCGAAGATTTCGTGTCGGATGGTTCGCTGAAATTTTTTCTGGTTTTTGTTAAGTTTTTTGTCTGCACAGGCAAAGTAAATCTCAGTGAAATTTGGGCCTTATTTGGGTTCTTTTCTCTTGAATATACAGGCCAATCGGTTAAGGTTTGGAGTTGTCTAACTATTATTTAATAACTTATCAGCCGGATCCAAATTTTTTACCACAACCGAGAAAAAGTTTGTTATAGATTCCTTCAAAAGTTTCATTTCAAAAAACTTGGAAAGGACAGACTATGTACATGAAAATTAATCCGAAAGAGAGACACTTTATAGGGCCCAGGTGCCTCCTAATTCCCAAAATCTCTGCTGATATACCTGGTAGACGAGAGCAAAGCGGTTGCGATGGACGAGAAATTTAGATCTAGCAGAGCCGTGCAGCAGCTGAGGGACTGCCTTTCCATCTTTACTGGCTCTGCAGGAAGAGAATTTCTTGCTACAGATATTGCCCCTAATAAGAGGAGTGAGTACTCGAGAAATTTGCCCCGCTCCGTATCGTAGTGAAAGTTGGGCACCGTGAAGGCGTCGATCACGCTCAGGCGCTCTTCCCTGGAACATTTTTTTATTTTTCCATTTTTTTCCGCTCTAATTTTTAAACTTTTTAAGCGTAGCTCAATTTAATTTTTCCTTTCTATCAAAGCTTCGACCTCTATTATGAAAAGCTCTGTTTGCAGATTATTGATCCCACCCCCCCCCCCTTTAGGCCTTTAGGGCAAAGGTCTGGGCAAAAAAGAATGTTGCCTAACCGATCGCTGGACTGCTGGCTGCATTCGGCGACGGCCTCTTCCAACTCCGTCTGGCCCAATAAGGCCTCACCCACTGCCAATTTCAAACTTTTTTAATTTTTTGTTTCTGCAGAAATTTTAGGCCTAAATTTTCAAAAATGCCTAGTGGCAGCTTGTTTATTTTTACGGCCCGGGAAAAGGATAGGAGGCCCAACGCGGGAGTTTCCGAAGGGCAGCGATGATTTTACGCAGCCACTCCCGACGCTCCTCTGGGCTCAGGCTGCTCAGAGCGCTTTCCAGATAGCCTAGTCCATCCCTTCAATTGATAAACTCTCAATTCAGACTAAAGAGGCTTATCGATTTATCATAGTGTTTATCATAAGATAATTTATTATAGGCTAATTCTAGCGTCACATTTTTTAGCCAATTGAAATCTGCTGCTCACTGCCTCATTTCGATGTAATCAACTCATCCTTCATCAACTACGTGCGGGCCTTTAACTCTCAATAATTCCAGTGAGCAAAGACAAGCGGCTAACAGATAGTTGATAATTTTTTTGCAGTAAATCATTGCAATTGTTCTAGCCGCAGCAATTACAGATGGATACTAAAACTACAGAAATTCATAAAATGGGGCACTGACGGGCGGATGCCGAAGCCGGCGAGCTGGAAGGCGTTCCGGAGCTCGGAGCGCTGCATGGCGGTGGAGTATTTGGGAGAGTGTGCGGGAGGGAGGAGGGATTCCATGGACGGGGCCCGCTCAATGGCCCTGGCTCAGGGGCAGCTGGGGAGCGCGCGCTTGAAATATCCCCTCTATTCATTGAGGGCTATCAAATGTGCTGGCATGTAACTGGAGGTAAACTGTAAAGGTGGCTGGAGGTAAACTGGACGCCAGCGAAGCCTACGCAGTTGCTAGTATAGTTTGCATTCAGCTTTAAGGCTTTGCAAGCGAAGCCTATGCAATAGCCACTGTACAAATTCTTTTGACTAAGCCTAAGCCTTTTATAGAGGCAAATACCCCAGAATAAATGTAGCAATAGTAAAAAATAGCCGCAGAATTTCCCAAGGACTTACTTTAGCCTCCCTGGGTTTTGCTCTACTTTTCACCAGAAAGATGCAGCCCTTCCTGTTGCTGGCTTTTGGCCTCCTGCTGCTTGCCCTGGGTGGAAGATCAAAGTCTACTCTTTGCCAGACCCTGCGAATGCGGCTGGAGCGAATCCAGAAGAGTTTCAAGAAACGCGGCGATAAATATTACCTCAGCTATTTCTTCCCCTCACCCAGCCGCCAACAAGGGCCAGCATTGCTATTCCAGACAAGGAGCACCTATTGCAGCGATATGAGCAGACCATAGCGACCAAGTGCTTTGCAGTACAGGCCCTTGAAGCCCTTGAAGCTTGGAGTTACAGGATATTTGTTTCGGCATGTTTAAACAGTGAAAAGGTTTCAGCACAGCATCCTTCTAAACCTCGTCTATGATCCCGCTTATTATGTCTAGTTGTGTCCTGTGTTTCGGTAGCCTCCCCCCAAGTTGACTGGTGGCTGAGGAAATGGTAGTGAATATTTTGGCATAAAACACTCCGAGGTGGCGCTGCCTCCGAGCTTTTGGATAGCCCTGGAAATTGGCCAGAATGGCCAGTGCATGACTCATGAGGGTGTCTTTTGGGTTTCTCAGGTTCCATTGCAAGCAACAGCAAGCAGCTAGGCATCCAGAAGCCAGCCAGTAGCAAATCAGCCTCCATCCTGCGATGTGAGCTGTGATGTTGTGACTCTTCCTGTCGGAATTTGTCAAAAGGGGTTGGTATTAAAATGTGGCTGGAGGTAACCTGACTGAACTAATGATGGGAACTGCTGGCAGGAATAAAAATGCTCAAGAAACGTAAGAGTTACTAATTTTAGGTGATGATTGGAGGGTGATTTGGGCATGAAATTATCAAATATTTGAAATAAACATAACATTTGTCAGAACATTTTTTAAATCTTATCGTAATTTTCAGGCCAAGGCACATGGCGGGTGCAGCTAGGAAGGGCGTTTCCAATTTGTTTCTTCGCTTTCTTATCGAGTTACTTTGTGAAACTTTGACCTGCTACCATTCGAGACAATTTAGCATCACTTAAATCCTCACTAAAGCCTTACTTGTGCTTTGTGTGTAAGCAAACTCGGCCACTAGGCTCTCACGTTTTGCATAAATCTTCAAAGAAAGGAATGCTGCTTGCAGGGTTTGCCGATGATTTTCCTTCCCTCAGCTTCCCCTGCTCTGCAGCAGAAAGATGCAGCCCTTTCTGTTGTTGGCCTTCGGCCTCCTGCTGCTGGACCCAAGTGAAGGACTAAGCGCGGCTCTTTGCCAGCGTTTGCGACAGCGCCTGGAGCGGATCGGCAACAGTTTCAAGCAGCGCGGCGACAAATATTACCTCAGCTATTATTCCCTCTCCCAGCCAACATCAAGGTCAAGGACGGAGGCCAATTGCAGAAAAAGAGCCCCTGATGCGGCGATATGGGCAGAGCATAGCGGCCAAGTGCTCAGCAGGGGCGCTGCCAGCCCAGCCACAGCTTGAAGGTGGAGGATCATTTGTTCGAAAATTATCTTGTTTTTAGATTCTGATAAAAATTTTTTTGGAAAATTAAAAATTTTCGAATATTGTGAGGTGATTTGAGCGTCGTTTGGGCTTGATATAGATCAAAAATATTAAATTTCACAAATTTCAATTAAATTTCGAAACAAAATAATAAATAAATGTAACAGGAATAATTAAGTAATAGTGATGGTAAAAACAATTCACAGGTGAGTGATACAGGTGGAGATGGCCCTGTAGGCGGCGTCTCGTCTAAGTCTGAGCATGGAGGAGCGGCAGAGCAAATTGATAGGCTGAAGGCTGAAGGCCTGTGAGTCTGCATTTTGTGACTACATTGTGTCTTGTGCTTCGGTAGCTTCTTTTTAAGTTAGCTGCTGGCTAACGAAATGCTAGGACTGTGCAAACATTGCATGTAAATTCATGATGGGATGTCGCAGATTTGCCCAGTACAGTTTCACCCAATTCCCAAGTCCATTCAAAAATTCAAATAAAAAGTCGAGACAGAAGCCAAGGCCAATAATGAGCCACTGCATATGGCGTTAGATATGAAGATAGCGAAGATTGGGCAGCAGTCACATCTCAAGCAGCTATAAAGAAAGAGCGCTGCAACTGAAATTGGCTGATTTTTTTGAACAATATGTCCCTTGCGAGCCGTACACTTTCTAGAAAAGTTTATATGAATTAAAACCGAAATTTGACTTTCATTTTGGGGCAATAAATATCCAACTTCATGCCCTTCCTAACATTTTCTCAAAAAGACCCAATGCCCTGATACTAACTGGCAGTTACCGAAGCGAGATGCCGCAGGTGCATGTTGCAGAGTAACGCAAGTGTGCCTCAAGAAGTTGCTCTATCACGTTCCCTGCAAATGCTTTTACTGGCCTCTGACATTCATACGCAAGTGAAACAGTCAACCTATATCTGGACATTTATCATTGGCGCACTGCAAACCAATGAAAACGATTTCAAATGTGATATTTAGTCACTGTCTTCTGATACTTTCGACCTACTTTCAAAAGCGTCGAAATGTTTTCCAACGAGCGCTGGCACCGCTAAAAAGTGAATCTCTGTCTGGACTGGATCGGGTTGATTAGTCTTCGAGCAATTGATGCATGTATCAGCAGTCAGCATCAGCGGTTGCAGATGCCTGAGACCGAACGAAAGGAGTGAGTAGGAGTGGACAGGCCCTAAGATGTCATGAGTAGTTAGAGTAGGAGTACATAGGCCCTAAAATATCACAAATAAGTCGGGTAGCTGTGCCGTGGGCTCAGAAGGGAGAGCGATCGTCCACGAGGATGCCGTAGTTGGTGCCCATTGCCTGTAAGCAGCCACTCTGATGAGGTTAGCAAAGGTCATCTGGCTAGTTTGTCTGGCAGATGAGGAGTAGGAGCTCCTTCTTCTTTTCAGCTGAGAGCTCTGCCGCCTTCCTTCCTTGAGGTGTAGAGGGGAGAGCCAGTGTGATAGGTGTGTGACGGGTTGAAAAGTGGTCATCACAAACCAACGCCATTCTCGCTCAGTTCAATGGATTTCAATGCGGTTTTTTGCTGTAAAATTGCAAAGAGCTCGATTGTTTACCAAAAAACTTACAGCCTCATAGAACTTACTAGAAAATTTTTTTCAATAAGCTTCGGCTGGGCGATTTTATTTCTCAAATAAAAAAATTTTGCAAAATTTTTTTCTTCATTTCCAGTTGAAAACAGGGTTTCCGAATGGAGCAAGCTGAGATGCATCTGGAATGGTATCACTTGTTGGATGATACCTTGAACATTCAAAAATATGCTCAGTACAGATGTTGTG